>JBBJLS010070200.1:0-12163 GCA_037577275.1 Bryconaethiops microstoma
GACGTTTCAGAGGTGCTTTGCTCTTCGGCTTATCCTCTGTTCTGAGTTTACCATGGTTTAAAGGATACTCCGCATCAAATGAAAAATAGTTTCATAAAATGCCAAACAAAACAAACACAATAACTACGACGGATGAACACTCTGTAATTATTTGTGTTATGTTCTTTGACCTAAATGTTACGTGACTCTCATTCTAGTGCTCTCATAACAAGGAGCCGAGGTGCGTTCCGCGCATGCGCAGAAACACAATCGTAAACAAACTTGCATGAAGCCTGCCACTTCAGTAATTATGATTATAATATTGATTTTATTCTTTATAATAATTTATAATTTATAACATTCATTTATTTTAGGTCATTACCTAAGGAGGACATATTTTAAGGATCATATATTACGCTGCATAAATCAGATTATTGTTTTCTTAACTTAAGGAAATATAACTAATTGACGTTTTAGTCTGATTCACATTAGTTTACAGTTCAGTGTAGACGTTTTGTTATCTTATGGTAAAACAGAGTAGTAGTGGTTTAAAGTGACAGTTTTTTAACTCTACTCAGGTTTGAGGAGATATCAAACGTGTAACTTCTCTGGGTGTAACTTCAGAGTTTTGGTAAAGTTGAGCGCACAGGTAGATCTCTATTCATATAAAATCTCTATTTATATTGTTCTTGTTTCTGTGTGTTTACAGTCATAAGCATTTTCCGTCAATAAAGTTTTCAGATTTTGATTCATAATTTACCACTGATCCAACACTTCATTACTGTGCTTTGCTAAATATCACAGCTCTGCTCTCTGTTCTTTTTTGCTGATTTGTTCATCTCACAGCAAACAGAAAGTGATGTAACTCTTGCTCGGATCTAACTGTACTTCTCTGTTCCGGGACTCGGGGTCTCTGTTGCTCCTCATTTTCTGTCTTTCAGTTATAAAACTCTCCCAGCGCAGGTTTTGTAATCGGCCGGTTCTGACCAATGGGAGAGCCGAGCGCCTCTGTCACGTGACCGTTTTCTTTTTATGTAACTCGGGTTCACCTCGGCTTTCTTCGACTCGGGCAGCAATGGTTACGTTTTTTACATTGTAACGCATTGTTTTTTTACACAAAAAAATGAGTGCTGATGAGTGTGAGTGTGGGTGCTGAGGATGGAGAAGAGAAGTGGGGACCGGTGTCCGGAGGCCAGTGCCGAGCCCGGATTCTTCATACCGGCCCAGGGCGAGGGGGAGTTGGGGGAGGACTCCAACATGGGCCAGCAGAACCTGATCTTACGAAGGGCTGACGCTCTGGCTGCCCAGAAAAGGCTGAAAGAGGCGATAGATATGATTTGTACGGCTCTGAGACACGACTCGGTGCGCCCCGAGCAGCTGGGCACCCTGGTGGACTGCATTCTGCGTAAATACAGGAGGAAAACGGAGGAAACCGGTGGGGTCCTGCTCCCCCAGGGCAACCAGGGCAGGCACTCGGACTGGACCTTCGACTGCCCCGGCTGTCACGGGTTCCTCGGAGAGCCTGTCACCGTGCCATGTGGGCATTCATACTGCAAGGGGTGTTTACACCGAGCCCTGGTGCCCAGGTGCCAGGCATGTGGAGAGGACATGGACCTCAAGCCTGGAGGGTCTAGACCCAACGTGGTCCTGAGTACACTCCTAGATAAGTGGTTTCCAGAGGAGGTGATGAAGGCCAAGAGAGCTGGAGAAGCTGAGGGTCTCCTGAGGAGTAGACATTTAGACCAAGCTGCTGCACTGGCCACTGAACTGTTGGAGTCTGGTGAGTGTTTTGTTTGTTTATTTTTATTGCAAAAATGTGTTTTGATATTTTAAAAAATCCATGACAGTGTAATCCCCCCATACGCCTGGCCTCTTCCAGGATAAACTTTTATTACGTAATTTATTCAGCCCGTCTGAGTTCTACTGACCAACATTTCGGAGAATTAGCCCTGTGCACTATTCTCCGGGATTCTCCTCAGCCTCGCCCACGGACTCTTACGAAATGCTTGCGCATGCGCCAACCGTCCAGTGTTGTGTAAGGTGAAGAGTTTTATAATGTGGAGTGAGGAGGAGAGGTCATTTATGCACTTGGATCATTATACTGTCAGTTATACTTTGTGTTTTCACTTTTGGAAGCAGGATGTGAGACTATTTAATTACAAACAAAATGACAAAATCTAAGTTGTATTATAATACTTTCATTTCTACCTCTTCATGTGTTATACATCAATAAAAATAGGAATAGTAGTAGTAATAATTGTCTTTTTTAACACCCACTACCTTTGTTTTTAAACTCCCCTACCTTATACTGTCACTCACTGGCATCTTTGACCTTACAGTTCCTCTATGTAGTTATACAATCACAGACTGTAACTCATCTTTTGCTGTAGTGTATCATCTTCTCCTCTACCCTAAACATCACTGATCGGTTTCTGACCGCAGGAGCACCATTGAACTGATATGGTAGTGGCATTGTGGTGTTTAGGGGTTTCGCATAAAGTGGAATTCCCAACTTTTGAGATTGTATGTGGAAGGAAATGTTAATAAAATGCATGTTATGATTCATTGACCAGGTCAGTCATCTACATGAACACCACAGACACGTACACAGTGAAGGAGGTCATGGGGTCACGTTGGGTCCAAACCAATGACCAGCCTTATCTTTGTAATTTGTTTTCAGCTTGTGTATGTTTTCTGGGTGCAGATTTTATTGTTTGTTTTTTCGAAGCTCAACAATACATAGATACAACAATACGTAGGCAATAGGTGGATATGTGGTTTTTATAATCCTGAAAACATGTTAAGTTCACGGTTTATGTTGAAATACTCCAAATTTGTTTCTATCACTAATATAAATAATGCAGTTATATCGCTATAATATTTAAAGCTACTATGTTTTTTGATGCACGCTTGTGTTATTACTCTACTGAATAGAGTAGATGTGTTTTCTGTATCACTGCATACTGTATACTGTATTATTAATATATAGTTGTCCCCCAATTTATCCCAGATCCTGGTAATGTCAGACTGAGAGTATGTCGAGGCGAGGTGTATCGGAGTCTGCAGCTTTATCATCAGGCACTGGATGACTTGGATGTGTGTTTGAGCAGCTCTCCGTCTCTGGAGGTGAGTTACTGCTTTGTTTGAACTCATTTGTTTTTAAATGTGAGTCTGAGTCTGATGTAGAAAACGTTGAATACATTCACTCCTTGGTCCTTTGAATCCATATACAGAAACTAAGCTGCTGTATTCCATTTTTTGTCATGTCCCCAAACCCGACATATTTACATACAAACTACTGTAGTTCTATACCCAACTTCTCTGTGAAGTTGTGTTACAGGTTGCTGTTTAAACAAAGCACACAGGGTGGCCAATTACATGTATCAGTGTAAAGACACAGCAACTAAAACAGCCTCCTGATTTTAAAATAATCAAGATTGAACATGGAAATAATTGTTTTCTCATGACAGAATACTATTTAAATGTAAAAGGTGGATCTCAGGGGAAAATGAAATAGAAGAAAAGAATAGAATATGGGCCCTTTACTGAAAACACTACCCATCGTCTTTGCTTGGGTAGCCCCTCTGGAAGCAGTTTCGTGGGATGTGCGTACAGCTCTACGTCTCATCCGTTGTCCGGTGCACGCAGAGCTTTTGTCCGGGAAACAAAAAGTTTGGGGGGGTGGGGGCATGTCTAGTTGGACCAAAATACCTAGTTCTGATCGTTAGCAGTGGTATCTACGAAAGACAGTAAACAGCCCTAAAGATTTAACATTTTCTTACATGTATACAATTACGTAATACAGTGAATACACTGTTTCACATTCATTAAAAAAATTATTTTTTTCAACTTTTCTGATAATTGACCCGTGGTTACCAAAACTGTTTAAAAACATATGGAATAAGGCAATAATTTTTCAAGTTATGCTGAGATTAAGCTCAATCTTTTTATCTCTCTCTCTCTTTCTCCCCCTCTCCCTTTTTTTTCTCTCGCTCTTGTTCTTTCAGGTTTATTTCTCTAAGGCAAAGGTGCTGCAGGATATGGGGAGGGTAGATGAATCTCTGCAGCTCTTCCTGCAGTGCCTGGCTGTGGATGAAAACTTTCAGCAGGCCAAACAGGAGGTCGAAAAGGTAGGATTGCGTGTTTCCCTCATACAAATTGCTGGGTGGCTAAGTTTGGGGGGGTGGTAGTGGAATGATTTTCAGTACTATAATGTAATAGTAATAGTATGGAAGCTAGTAATGAACTAGCTTTTGTACTGTTTCCTATAAAATGGACAAGCTTACATTAATACAGCTAAAACTAAAGAAGCAAACATGTCTTGACTGACTATGTATTGGGTAAAAGGGGAAAATGAGAGAGAACCAGATTTTTTGCCAAACTGTCACTTTAACACAAATTCCCTTGACATAGCACTGATTAAAAGTGTGTTCTCTGCAGCTGATGTTAAGTTCATGCTGTTCTTTTATGTACTTTAGCACAGTCCTGTTATAGATTAACAATGCAGCAGTCACGCTTTACAGGACTGAATTTGAACAGTCAGATGGTCTGGTCAGTGTTACATAAAATTTGTCATGCAGTCTGTGGAATTATTACACACGCGTACACTTACACATGCATTTGTTTTAATACTTTGTCAAGACATGGAATCATACATACTTCTTAAATGTATTATGCATCACTTCGTGTCTTAGGTAGTTTGGACCAGTTCTACCAGGGCAGCTAGTAAGTGCACAATATAAAAGGCCGTTCTATAAATGTGTATATATTATTTATATACAGGGGTTGACATAAGTGGCACGCATAGATGTAAGTGGTACACAAAATGCACACCAGTTTTCAGTCTTCACAGTGCACATGCATACCTAATTTGTGACTTCATACTGCGTGCAACCCCTCCCACATACTGTATATGTGTGTGTGTGTGTGTGTGTGTGTGTAAAGGGATAATCAGCCACTGATTATCCCGTTACAATTTAATATATTAGCAAGTGGGGATTTTAAGGATCTGAGCAACTTTAACAAGGGCCAAATAGAGAAGATACTAAGACGACAGAGTCTTAGTATCTTCAATATGGCAAGTCTTGTGGATTCCTGGTATGTAGTATTTACATACCAAATGTTAACCTGTGTGGTCCAATTACACAGAAGAGCCACTGTAGCATAGGGTGCTAAAACCAATGCTGGCTATGATAGAAAGGTGGTAGAACACACAGTGCACTGCAACATGCTGTGTATGGGGCTACGTAGCTGCACACCAGTCAGAGTGCTAAAATCTTACCCCTGTCCACCAAAAGCTCCTACAGTGGGCACGTGAGCATCAGAACTAGATCATGACACAGTCAGAAAAGGCAGCCTGGTCGGATGAATCATGTCTGATAAATGGTCTGATGAATCACATCATGTGTATGGCTGAATATGTGTGTGTCACCTGCCTGGGGAAGAGATGACACTATACAGTTTTTTTCAGTATCAATGAAAAACAATATGATGCAAGAGCATGGTATGCTGGTGATTGGATTTTGTGTAAAGTGATGTAGACTTGTGTCTCTTGCTCTGATGGTGATCTTTGGGTCCTGTCATTCATGTTGGTACATACTATGTACCTAATCATTTTTGCAGACCACACCCACGCCTTTGTAGCAATAGTATTTTCTAAACTCACTAACTTCTTTCAGCAGGTTAATGCCACAAAATGTTTTAGGAGCATGACAGAGAGTTCAAAGTCTTGACTTGGCCACCAAATTTCCCAGATCTCTTGTTGAGCATCTGTGGGATAAATTGCTGGACAAACAAGTCTGTTCCACACAGGACCCATCCAACAACTCACGTCCAGGGGTCACATAACACAGCACACCTTCAGAAGTCTTGTGGACTTTGTGCTCATGCTTGGATTGGTCAGGGCTGTTTTGGTGGTATGAGGGGGACCTACACAGTACTAGGCAGGTGTTTGTAATGTTATTGTTTGTGTGTGTGTGTGTGTGTGTGTGTGTGTGTGTGTGTGTGTGTGTGTGTTTGTGGATCCATTGTGTCAGTGTGTAATTGTCCATTTTCTCAGCTCTGCATACCATATAGGTGCACTTTATAGTAATTACATCTGTTTCTCTGCATCATTTGTTTGTCCCATTCATCAATGGTGAGGACTGCCTCAGGACCAGCAGCGAGCAAATAATAGTGCATGGATTATTCTTAGCACAGCAGTGACACTGACATGGTAATGGACTGGGTGTGTGTATGCGACGCATAGAGTGTATCACACACAGCAATGTTGCTGGAGTTTTAATCCTCTTATTGTCCAATTCTATTAGAATCATCTGATTTGTTGGTCTACCTTGTAAATGTGAAATAATTGATCATTCTTTCTGATGCCACACAGTTTGTGTTGGCTATCCTCTACTTTCACCATCAAATATTCTCAGCTCAGTAATGAAACTGATGTGTTTAAAATTAAGTAGTGCTGCTGTTTGTGGTCCATTCGATGCAGTGCACTCACACACACACACGCACACTGACCTGCTGAATCATTCTCCCTCATTGCTTAAAATGATTCACCACCCAAATAATGGTACGTAATGGGGGCTAACAAAGTAATGGGGGTTAACAGGGCCTAACAAATGATCTAGAGAAACAGAAATTGTGGGTAAAATGGACAATGAGTGTAGATGAGTGTAGAGTGTAGATATTGGTGTACATAATAAAGGTGTGTGTGTGTGTGTGAGTACCCTACACTTGTAGGTTCACAGTCTTTTTCTCTGATTGTAGTGCAGAGTCATACACAGACATGTATTCACCCACAGACACTGCAAGGACACTACTTTGGAACTTGAGGACTGTAATCAAATTAGACAAGCTTGTTCTTTTGGGAGACGTGTGTGTGTATGTTTGAGTGTTTTAATTTTGGGCTGAAAGGGCTCTTTTCATCCTGCTTTGATCTAGTTTTATATTTATGGAACACAAACAGAACTTTTAGATTTAGGCTTTTACACAGTCGTGCTTGAGTTCTTGAGTTCAGGACTCCAGCAGAAGCAATTGAAGAGCAAATTTCCTCGGTCCATTTTTTGTGATTTTTTTTTTTTAGGTAACACTACTATTGGCATATTTTTACATTGCCTCTTTATGTGCAATAGTATAACTAACAAACTCACTCAGTCCTTGCATAATACACAGTACAAGATTAGGTGAATTTCCAAAACTCACTCAGTCCAGTCACGAGTGGTACTTACTTACTGGTAGACAGAAGTTTGTTTACAATTTTTTTGCAGTTAGCTGTCTTTGACTCTATGCTGTGTCATGTAGTAGGATATAAATATTAAACTTATACATAATTTTGTGACATTGAATATCGATTTACTTAAAAATTGCTTTCATTACATTTTTAAAAATTTGCCCATACTAAAATATGCAGAAGTTGCACTTTAGAAACAGGCGTTTAAAAATGACAAGTAACTGTTTAAAAAAAAAAAAAAAAGATTTCCTGTTAGAATTGCTTTCCAATAGGTAAAACAAGTTAAAACGTGATTTTCCTGAAAAAAAAAATGCTTTTGGACTAAGTGAGTTTTGGAAATTTGCTCTTCAATTATGCAGTGAGAAGGAGATATTAGACTGCCTGGATTAGTTATCGGGCTCAACTTATTTATTTATTTACTTAGTCATTCAGTCATTCCTTCATGTGTTCATTTTATTAATTTTTATTCCTGTATTACACAATGCACATTAATTATTCAAAACAGTAAATATGCCAGTGTTACCTGTGGCTAATTTCATCTAGAAATTTCAACTGATCCAGCAGTTCCCGTGTGTTTGCTGTAGTTATGATGTCTTTCTCTGATGTATTTTCCTCTTGTTCTTTCCTCTCCCCTTGTAGATCCTGCATGACCTGCTTTCCCCTGCTTGTGAGAGCATGCAGACTAGTCTGAGAGAGACTACCCACAAGCCCTTACCTCACCTGCACAGTAAAACAGAGCTGGACATTCAACCTGTTTCCATAATTTCATTACCTGAGCCCAGTGAGGTAAACATAAATCCTCTATTATAAATCCCACATGCAACATCTATATAATGTCCAAGTGTTCTGTAGCTTTTCTGAATAATAGATCTGTTTTTATTTAGTTCTCATAATTGCTAATGTGTAAGATTGACACTATTGTTGTTTTCCTCTACATTCAATTTACACAACATTTAAATAATTATTTAAAGATAATTACATAATTTGTTACATAGCAAACTGTATTCACATTTACTTTACATTCTGTAAAACATTTTGTTACGATGCAAAAAAAAATGGCTAGACCTACAGCAGCAGCTTAAAAAGTTAAATCATAATACATTATCTCCACCAACACAAACATGATAAGAATTTAAAGTTTAGAATCTACATTTTTCCTTGGCTTGTTTGAATGAGCTATGATTTAGAAATTGTTCATATAAAATGACAGTATAATTTTCCAGCCAGAGTCCTAAGGGTTAACAGAAGTTTTTTTTTTTTGTCTCTCAGTTGTCCTCTGCCCAGAAGCTTGGCCGGTCAGAGAGTTTGGAACGGCCAGGTTTGAGCAGAGCTCAGTCCCTGAGGGCCCATGCGTCAAGTGGGGCCAAGGAGGAGAGGCTAAAAAGAGTATCCTCCGCCCCCCAGCTTACTGACCAAGAAAAGGGAGGGTTACTGAAGAGGAAACTGTCCGGCTTGGAGGCGGGCCCAAGCGTGATCAACACACATAGCAGCAAACACAAAAAACAAGGAGGTTAGTCACCTCGACAAGGGTCTAGTTTTAGTTTGTAGCATAACAAGAATTTATACATGGTGCATTGTCACACAGTAATGTCTTTAGGCACTCCAGAGAGTGTCTAAAATGAGTGGATTCATATAGAGCTTTTGTGCTAAATCTTTTCCGTACTGAGTCTTAGTGGCTCAATAATGCGTTACTAAGGACTATAAAATATCGAGAACCTGTCAGATATCATTCCCCATGAAAAGGGATGTGTAAATGTGTAGCACTGTTGTAAATCAATAACTGTCAGTAAATTAAAACCATCAGCAACCAGCAGAAGCCACTGAATTTAAGAAGGGAACTTCTTGTCACCAGTGACTGCACTTACTCCTATGCATGCTTCAGTGTGTGAGCAAGCTGAATATTGACCATATTTTCGAAGGACAAAAATAATAGCAATTTTGCATCCGTGGGCACAAATATGCATTGGTATATCTCAGATTCCTAAGTGTGACAATGGAAATGAATATAGGGTAGCCGTGGAACTTGAAGGGCAAGCTCTGGAATGTGTGTAGTTTAGTACTGGAGTTAGGTGTATTATACTGGTCCATATGACGCATGGTGTAGTTGTAGTTCATATGGATTCAGCCCATGATTTATTTATATCCTCTGGGTTATCACAGCTTAACAGAAACATAAAAAGTACAAGATAGTTGACAACCTGATTGTAAGGGCTGTCCATGAACGTCACAATTGTTGTTGGATATTCTCTGAAGGTTTTGCTGTCACTAACATTAATGCTGGCATTGGATATTGCATGAAGGAAAAAGTCTCAATCTTTTCTCCTTGTTATTATTCTGTAGCAACAGCCCCCATGGACCCGGCGGCTAATGAGGAAATTGAACCTAGTCAGACTATACCAAGAGACCTGCTGGACCCCAGCGATTTTGAATGCCCACTGTGTATGAGGTACTGAGAACACACACAGACACAACATGCCTGTTTTGTAGTAACACAGGCCTTAGTGACCATAGCTACATAAAATTAACACTCAGACATATACTATACGCGTCTGTGTATAATTAAGATTTACAGGACATACCTGTTATAAATGTGTAAGCAGTAGACAAATGTTGCATTAATGGAAGCTAATAAGAGGATGTTTTTGCTGGCCTGATTCTAGACTGTTCTATGAGCCAGTGACAACTCCTTGTGGACACACGTTCTGCAAGAACTGTCTGGAACGATGCTTAGACCACAGCCCGCAGTGTCCACTTTGCAAAGAAAGTCTCAAAATGGTGATAATCTCACTGCTACATGCAGTTCATGCACTTTATGTTGCCAAAAGTAATTTACATCTTGATTTAAAGCAATGATTTTGTGACATCACGTTTACGCATATCCGTTCTTTGATCGCCAAATAACCAAGGCATGCTTGGCATCTGAATTTTGCTTCTTTAGTTTTGTGTAGCCAACAAGTAATGGAAGTACTGTGCTACCTGCAGGCCTAAAGCACGTCTCACTCACGCTGGATAGACTTGCTTAAGGGGTTTCTGACATTGTATGACAAACTATTATATATAAACATGGACAGAATGAAAACTGAAAAAAAGTCTCAGCTATGCAACATGGTTTGAGGCGACTGGGGTATAACCCTTTGCTTGTTAGATACATTAGTCTCTCAGATGCTCAGATGTGAAAAGAAGCACACATTAGACACCAAACATGTCTTGACTAAACTTGGAGTAAGTGGGAAAATTTGTCGTGAAGCTATTCCTTTCACAAAGCTTTTGTCAGGTGAAAGTTGCCAATTTGATTAAGAAACAATGTGTTTTTAGCTTGGATGTTTAATTGTTTTATCTTTCTTTATTTCTTCCTGCAGTATCTTGCCTCTAGGAAATATTCTGTTACGCGAGTTCTAGATGACATTATTAAGCAGTATCTGTCTGAAGAACATGCTGGGAGGCACAAAATTCACACTGAGGAAACTAAAGAGCTGTCAGAGTAAGTGGCACACACATGCATACACACACATATTATGTCAGATTAAACTCTAATTGAGGGATATAACCATTCATTCATGATGAGCTGGGCATGCCAGTTCTTGCACTAATACTATTATCATTATTTACCCATCTAGCTTTCATTTCATTAGCACAGTGGGGGTCACAAGGGGCCATGTAAATTTTTATTTTAGAAATCTCTTAACTTTTTTTGTGGTGGATGGGTAAATGCGCAGTGTGAGCCTTAGATTTAAAATGTTTGAGAACATCTGCTTTAGAAAACGACTTAAATATTGATAGAACTACAATGCTGAAGGTTCAGTGGGAAACAGGAAAGCAAAAAGCTGAACCAACACAACAGAATTCAACTCAAAGAGAGTGACAAAGTTAATGATGAAAATGTAGATTTTTCTACATTTTTTGTTCATTAATAAACTTGAGCAGAAGTAAAAGGATCATTTCACAATAATCAGGCATGTAAAAATCCTTCAGAATGAAACTGAACCTCCTGAACATTTACACTTCTGTTCATTAAAATGAAAATACCTTATTTTTTCTGGTTCTCCCCCAGTCTGCAGAAAAATGTTCCTATCTTTGTGTGCACTATGGCCTACCCCACTGTGCCTTGCCCGCTGCATGTGTTTGAGCCACGTTATCGTCTGATGATCCGGCGCTGCATGGAGACTGGAACACGCCAGTTCGGCATGTGCATCAGTGATGTCCAGAAAGGGTAAGGGTGTGTGTGTAGGTGTGTGTAGGTGTGTGTAGGTGTGTGTAGGTGTGTGTAGGTGTGTGTAGGTGTGTGTAGGTGTGTGTATGTATACACATTCTGAGTGCCCTAATACAAATCTTTAGGATCAATTTTAATCATTGTTTCACCTGGTGAGTACTAATTTTTTACCAAAACAATTAGTGTACAATCCTGATTGTGAATACATGTACGACAATTAAATGTAATCAGGTTTTATTTCCCTATCAGTTGTAAAAGCTCGTATTGAAATTCTTTAGCTCAGAAGTATTTTCAACACCTGAAATGTTTGAGTGTTGTTTAGATCTGACGTCACAACAAGGAGATAAACTGGCCTTTGACTTTTCCTTAGCCATCTCTGTCACCAAAATTTGGCACAGATATTACCATTCTTTGTTGTTTTCCTCTAAATACACCTGCTTATCCTTATTATTGGTAAAGTTTAGTTAAACTTCCAAGAAAACATGAAAAATTGTGTTAAAACATTTTGAAAACTTACCGCCAACTGTGTATACAGTGGGGTAAATAATTATTTGATCCCCTGCTGAATTTGTAGGTTTGCTGACTTCCAAAAAAATGAACAGTCTCTAATTTAGGAGGTAGTTTCATTTTTATGGAGAGAGACCAATTTAAACCAAAAATCATGAAAAAACGTGTTACATAAAAGTTATAATTTGTTTGCATTTCACTGAGTGAAATAAGTATTTGATACCCAAGCGAAACATGGGTGG
>JBBJLS010070201.1:0-12162 GCA_037577275.1 Bryconaethiops microstoma
TACAGGCCTCTCTCATCTTTTTAAGTGGGAGAACTTGCACAATTGGTGGCTGACTAAATACTTTTTTGCCCCACTGTGTATTTTAAATGCAAATGATAAATCAAGCAGAATAAGTTGCATACATTGGTCATGTGTTTATTAAATGTTTAGTGTACATTATTTCAGTAAATAATGCCTCCATGATAAATGGACAAATAGAAATGTTCCAAATTTACTTTGAATTATGTTTTTACATTGAGCATGTTCGTGTGTTTAAGATTGCAGAGATCATGGCCAAGGCATGTGGGGACAATTCTTCCTTTCCCAAGAACTCAGGCATTGAGAAATGTTGCTCTCTACAAGAACATGAAAGGACACAGTGCCTGGCCAATCTGCATAACCCCCTAGGCAAGCTGCCTTCTCTGCTGGATCCCACGCCAGAGGAAATCTGCACTCAGTACACACAGGACCCCAGCAGCTACGCCATGAGGTAGGATGCAGTCAATGCATTAATTCGGGGAAAAGTTACTGTCCACTAGCAGGCAGTGGCTGTGGTTTTTATGTGGATTATTTATGAAGTTTACAGCTATTTCATTGCTTCTGACCATAAGAAGATGGTTAACTCTACCATGATTTCCTCATCTCTTACTAATCCTTTAGAATTAAAGAGGCTGCTACCATGCCTTAAAGAATTCTAGGCGTAAACACCCCTTTTAAGGAGTTCACTGATTTTACAACAAAATCAGTACACTTATTATCAGGAGAACATTTCTGATGGTTTTACTGCACCCTGTGAAAAGGCACACACACTCACACTTACACATGTGTACACAACATGCTCGAACCAGAATATGTAGCTAATTAACAACAAAAAAAAATACAGCAACAACTGAGGAGGAAGCAGCAAATCTAACCAGGCAAAATTAATTCTAACATCAAGTAGCTCTCCACTTCAAAGGGTTAAACAAGTATCCACCACTCAAACTATACTGATCCAAGAAACATGGACTGTTGTTATAGTGGCATACACACGTCCTAAATAACATAGAAAACCTTGCTCCTGATAAAGCTAGCCAAATGGCCATCTTAACAGTGAGCAGAAATTTAGATAAGTCACTTTGTTTTTTTTTAGACACTCATTTTGGTCTTTACCACCAGATCCATCTGAAAGCACAGGCGAACTAGCAGTTCACTTTGAATTTAACTTCACTTTGTAGCAGGCGATCCATTAACTCTGGCTGCACATCATGTTCATAGTTCTCAGGACTGAAATGCCTTCAGGCCCACTTGAATGTCTATATTATCTGGAGTGTATTATTTTGATATTTCAGGTCTGAATGGCCTCAAACTTTTCATGTCTGGCACAGCAAAAGAAGTACTCTGGCATGGTGCAGTTAGTACTGTTTTTGTGAAGAGTGTAATTTTCGAAGGACTGTTTTCATGAAGAGTGTAATTATCAAGGACTGCAAAACTAAATGCACAACTGTTCTCAGTGTTTCTTTCTGTGTTTCAGTTCATATAATCCCCTACGTGTGTTAAGCTGTTACCTGTGGCATTGTGGAAACTGTGGACTTCCTATATAAATAACTACATAAATTAATGTGAAAATATGAACATAATTCTACTTTTCTGAATCTAAGGCAGGGCAAGTTTAAGCCATTCTTGTTATATTTGCTTTCAGAGAACCTAAATATTTGAATGGTACAATTCAGCACAGCAGTGAATCACCCATTTCACCCCAAAATAAATGGATGGAGTTAAACTAACCACACAGTCCTTCCTCTGGAGCATTACTTTGTGAAACCGCCTTTTGCTTTTATTAGTGCGTGGAGTCTGTTCTGATCATTCCCTAACAACTTTGCACATCTAGACTCTGCACTATTTGCCCACACTACAGAACTGTTCAAGCTCAGTCAAATTGGATGATGACCTTTAGTGGACTATTATCTTTAAGTCAATCCACAGAACACCTAAAATACAGACTACATATTGTTTAATATTGTACAGCGACAGGACAGGGATAAAAGTTGACTACTGTTGCACTGGCCAATCAGCAATTTATTGTAGGAGCTCAGATGAAAATGAATGGTCGTGAAGTGCGGTTTATATACTTTAGCAAACTCCTACATCAAAAATGTCAGGACAATTCCCTTTTACGTGATTCGGGTCCCTTAAATTGTGAGTACGTGGTAAGTGTTCATATGACCAACGACTGGCATAATATGTGGTTCAGGATTGTAATAGTGCCTTCAAGAGCCATGGGATTATATAGTAGTATTTCAGACATGTTAAATTTGTATTGCTTGCAGTTTTCTTAAAGCTTCGGGAATCTTTGGGCTCAGATAATGAGACCGACTCAGAGGAAATTCCCTTTTACGTGATTCGGGTTAAATTGTGACTACGTGGTAAGTGACCAATGAACATGTTCATATGACCAATATTTATAGAAATATATTTAAGGAAACACTTTAACATTCAATCTGTCTATTTTTTTATTTTTGTGCACCCTAGCCCCACTGTCCTTCCATTTAAACCCAACTTTAAACACAGCCATTCATAGCTGTGCCATCCCAAAGCTCTCACTGACATTTAGTTCCCATTCAAAGAGACACCAACATTCATGCAACCAATTACCAACACACACCTAAGCTGCCTCACATATTTTTTCTCATGTACATGCATAATGTTTTAAGGGGTGATATCTGAGGTGATGAACTGGATGTCTGAGAAATGAATTCAAGTTTTATGGGCTGAGTGTAAACTTGTAACTGGGCTTTACTTGGATTGTGAGAAACAAAAAAGCAACCTTCTCAGGCTGAACTTTGGAGCATGAACATAATCTCATCCATTCTCTCAAAAAGAATGGAAGCTGTGATAAAGGCAAAATTTGATAATAAATACTGAAACATTTCATATTTGCTAGGGTCTGTTCTGTTAAATATGCTTAACAGAAAATTAATAGCTTGTTCTTAATGTCTTACTTGACTGGAAACAAATGATAAGGGTAGTCTCTGCCATTTGTACAGCACTGTGGCGGAATAAATAAATCCTTTAAACATGCTATATAATCTATTCATTCAAACAGAATATGGATGCTGCTGTAGTTTGAATTATTTTCAGTGACACTTGAATGCTTTGAAGAGACTTTTGTTGGTCTAAGGAGCCACAGTGAGTGTCTTTTATGTGGGCATATCATTATCTTTTACTCCGCTCACGAAATCATGCCTGCAGTGGTAAACTCATGCTTAGAATCAGTGATTATTCTCCCAAGTGTTCCATAACCTGAATGTAGCATTCACAACAGCTACAAAGTATAAAATCTGTAGTAAAAATAACCACATGCAACACACACACACACACACACACACACACACACACACACAAATTCAGCTGTATTCACTCAATGCCACTTATAACATCCAAGTGAAAGATATGCTTACAATAGCTAAAATAGCAATAGCTAAATAAAAAAAAACAGAATCACTAAGATGGTGTCAGTACTTTGTGGAACCACCTTTTGCTTTCATTTCTGCCTTGAGTCTTTCAAGCTCAATCAAACTGGTTGATGAACATTGGTGGTCAGTTTTGTGTGCTTTGGGTCATTTTCATGTTAGAAAGTAATTTAAAAGTGATTGTTTTTTTATTTGTATTTTTTACTAAACTGTTGCTGTCAAATCATTCATTTGGAAGTTATAAGAAGCACTGAGTAAACTTGTTGTTTTGTATGCGGGCTTCTTCATTTCAGCAATTTGAATATTTTTGAAGAGGACGATTGATTTCTTTGAAGGTTTGGAGAATTTTTTAGCCATGCTAACTTGCATTACATCCATGGACTAGTAACAGACTTGCTGATATTTGGAGAATTGACCATTGATAAGGTCTTCTAATCTGACTGGAGGCTTGAAAGTGCTCCCAAGCAAATCCAAAACAAATTGGTCCATATGGAGCTTTCGTTCAAAGTTTGTAAATTATCAGTTGTGTATATGGAGAAAAGTACATTTTTTACCAATACAGAACAGCATTGAAACAATGCTGTCATATTTTAAAATGATGATCAGACTTTCCAACAGCGACTTGTGTACAAAGATAACAAAGGTGAGTATGAAAAGCCAATGAGCTTCTCATCTCTCCAACCAATTATTATTACACATAAAATATTATATGTAAATATTAAAATAGCTGAAACAATATCTCTGACAAGTCTATACTAATGTTTCACTGAGGCCATGTCCACATGTACACAGGTATTTCTGAAAACGGAGGTTTTTCTATGCATTTTGACCTTTCGTCCACACGTAAACGGCATTTTGGGTCAGTGAAAACTGAGGTTTTTGAAAACTCCAGCCAAAGTGGCGATTTTTGAAAACTTAGTTTCTGAGTTTACGTGTGGACCAGAAAAACGAATATTTTGAAAAATGGACCATTTCGCGTCATACTGTATGCCACTCATATGACGTCACAGTATGCGCCGTGTTTACATTAGGTTTTCATCTACAATGCCAGACATATACAAAGTACTACTGCTCTCAACCTTGTTAAAGTAGACAATTTAAAACTTTCAGACAAAGGCAGTTACAAGCTGTAAGACTAGTGTGGATAACATTTTTTTTTCCTTCAGGGGTATTGTTTTTTCAGGACTCAAAAGGTCAAACGCGATTTAACTGCACTTTGGGGAAATCCGCACATGTTTAATGCATATATGCATATATTTTCCACGATTTATTTCCAGCAGGCCTGCTCACCCATTTCTCTAAATGTCAAATTAAAATAAAACAAGCTTAATGTTGGCTTAACCGAGCTCCTTTTGACAGGTATCACAAAATCACCAAACTCGGTTTGTGACTTCTGGTCATTTAAAGTTCATGTTTATTTTCTCTTCTCCTCTTTTTATTTGACACCAGCAGTAGATTCTGCTTTAATTGCTTGAACTGACCAAACTTTTATAAAGTCTGCTTTAAACAAAAAACTGCAAAAAATAGACAAACACCCAAAATAAGCAAAACCAAACCACCATAAAATCTTTGGGCTTAAGATTGATTGGATACTTTGCTACTATTAATAATCTGTACAGAAAATCCAGAGTCAGGGTTGATTATTGAATCACAAAAGCAAATTAAAACATAAGTCAGCTGCATCCTCATAATTTACCTTTTTCTACTTTTGCGCCATGGTTCCACCGAGAACTTTGTTTTCCTGTCTGGCACTTTTTTGATTTGCATCTCACAGCTCCTTGCTCTGGCTGCCATGAGCCACAAGACTAAACAAAACTGAAAACACATAACAGTCACTATGTAGATCTGAAGGAGCTCCTACAGCAGGGTAAAATGTTTACAATCTTCCCAGCTGTCCAGATAACCAAGCCCCCAGGACTTTACATTTACAGTATTTAGCGGACGCTTTTATCCAAAGCAACTTCCATTCCCTAAATACAGGGGACAGTCTCCCTGGAACAATGTGGGGTTAAGGGTCTTGCTCAGGAACCCAGTGGTGGTGCTGAAGGTAAGATTTGAACACATGACCTCTTGGTCCAGAGGCAAGTAGCCTACCCACTAGGCCACCTCCACCCTGGGAGGTCCCTTCCATGTGGCAACGAAGTGAAGCTCTCTACTTTCTTCCGTCCATTTCAGGGTGTCCTACACAGGCATCACACTCAGTGACAGGGGTCAGTGAGGGCTGTCCTAAACACCCAGGCCAATTGTGCTCTCCTGGCCTGTCTGCACTTTTCTATTAGTCTGAGATATGTCTCAGAGGTTTTGCCTTGTGCCTGCTGTACGTATGACTGAATTTTGGGCTTTACTGGATACTGCTATAGAGATGTTTATGTCATTTGCCGGTGAAACCTGCTACTAATTAGTAGAATACATCAGATATGCATGAAGCATGCTAACAATGATTTCCATATAATTAAATAATTAATGTGATGCATGTTTAAGTCATGTGTAAAACAACACATTTTAGGAACTATTAAATATTTTAGATATTATTTATGGAGCTGTTAATCAGAATCAGAATTTGAAAACTTTATTGATTTGAGAGGAAATTGCTTATGCTGCGACTGCATAGTTATACAGAGAAACACAAAACAAGAACAATATAAAATATAAGTCAAAGTACAACGCTCCAGATATACTCAGTAACTGCATAATACTAAATACATTGTTGCTTTAATCAGTAAGAGAAGCTATTTAAAGTGCTTAAATAGTTAATCAGCTGTCGCTTGTTGGTTTCAAGTGGCACATGCCGGTTTCTAGTGGAACTTGCTGCTGATTCAGTTTGTTATGTCTTAATTAAAGTATTCCTGATTGAGTTTTTTGTAAAATGATATTATTTGCCAAACCTGAAGTATACCACACAGTATGTATTCAATTTGCTATTGTCTAGCAGCTAATTAGCTAGCAGCATTCATAAAAAGTGTGACAACAGGCTAGCCCATAGGCAAGTTTATACATATAGAACATTATCATGCACAGTGTGACTTTACAGAAGTAACTCAATGTGCTTTACAGAGATAAAATAAGGAAAAACGAAGCATAAAAAGAAAAGTAAGCAATAAAATCAATGTGCAATAGAAGTAAAATGTAAATTAAACTAATTATAAATTTAACAAAAGTAAGGAAAACAATATAAAAGACTACAGAAAAAAGTGCATTACCTGATGCCTTCAGTTCTACTGGTTAACTGAAGACAGTAGAAAACAAAGCTGTTATTAGCTTCTTTGTAAAGCAGGCAACAAATTGGCAGATCTGAACTCCACCGGGAGCGGGTTCCAGTGGTGGGTAGCGTAATGATTAGATGCCATTTCACCAGGCTTCAGTTCTGATCTGGGCACCACCGGCTGGCCAGATCCAGCCAGTCTACAAAACCTACCATGCTGATATTCATCAGAACGTCTTGGAGATTTTGTGCTCGAACTATTGAGTGACGTCTAAACAATATGTTATACACTGAGCTCTGTTCTGTGTATAACTGGAAGTCAGTGTAAAGACCTGAGAACTGGAGCTATGTACACTCTTCTCTTTGTTTCATTTTGAATAAACTGCAGCTGTCTAATGGTTATTTTAGGGAGGCCATTAAGAAAAGTATTGTAATATTTGCTTTGACATTACATCTATAGACTTAACTACACGCTTGAGAAGCCAGAATGCTGACATATGTATAAGTTGAACAAAAAGGCCCAAGACTGGATCCTTATGGGAATCCAAACAGAAAGGTGGTTTATAAATGTTGGTATAACCCTACCTTCTAAGTATGTCCCGAACCATCTGATGATCATTCCTGAGAGCCTAACCTAAATCTCTAATCTGTCATGCAGTATTTTATGATCAACAATATCAAAGGCTGCACTGAGGTCTAGAAGTACTTGAATTTTAAGTAATGATTTGATTGAAAACAACTCAGGAAATATGCCTGGGAAAATAGAATCTCAAATGTGATACAGTTGAAAACATTTTTGGGCAGAGTGTCAAGACAGCAAGTAGATGGCTTAAGATTTAACATTAGTTGTGTCAACAGTGGCAGTAAATTCAGACATGAAGGCCATAGTTTACTGTATGTTAATATAGATATTGTGTCACTGCTTGACTGGATGGACCTAACGCTTCATCTGATATTTTCAATGTTTGGATGGAAAAAAATGCTCATGACACTTTTAGCCAGTAAAAACTCTAGAAGTTACTGGATTGGTAAATCTATCAACAATGTCAAACATGAGCGATGTTAACAATCTTAATAATAATTTTAGAGTTATTATATTGTTCAGCCCAGTTTAACTCAGAGTTGTAAATACTCTCTTTGAAAATATCTTCAATCAGTCTGAAACTTAGTTTTTACATTCTTTCTACATTGTCTCATCTAATTCATGTCTGAAATGGTGCCTTTAGTTAACCAGAAATCATTTTAGCCTTCACAGGTGCTACAGCTTCAAAGACCCTGAGAACTTTAGCATTAAACTGAATAAGAAGATCATTCACGGACTCTACTGTCCTACCAGATATTACAGACAAATAGAACACTGGTATTCTCATTAATTAATCTCTTTTGCTCAGTTTTAGATCAGGTTTGGATGACTGGAACAACAAGCCTGTCAAATAAAACACAGCAATGACAAAATAAATATATAACATTCACAGTAGGAATACTGAGAACCTGGCCAAATTCAGTGTATTCATGTAAGCTGGGCCTGTAACATGCTGTACCCGATCAAACATGTCAAATAAACCAATGAAAGTTCAGTTGTGTGAAAAAAGAGCTGTCTGTTGAAGTGATTGACATCATTTTAGAGAATTCAACAATGAGTATTTTTTTTCACTGCTGGACAGTACAGAACATGCTGAGCTTTATAGTGTCAGGGAGATGAGAAAATTTAGAGTTGTCATGGATGTTGAATAACAGATTGTGATGGGTCGAAGCAGCCCCTTGGTCCAAGGTGTGTGTGTGTGTGTGTGTGTGTGTTGGGGGGGGTAGTTGGGGATGGGTTGGGTTGTGGGGGATTATAGAACATGGTGGTGGGTTTGCCTTGCACTTACTGGGCAAATCCAGAGTGACCTAAGTGAGGTGGACAGAAATAGCATAGTTCCTGTCATACCAGTTCCTCCGTTTTCTCTGAAAACTAAGTGAGGATAGGGCTTTTGAGGGTGGAGATTGATTGAAGCGATTGTGTTGATTCTTGTGGTGGTTGCAGAACCTCTGGTGGATAGACATCATCATAACACAGGGTTCCTTTCTAAACTAATTCGGTCCTAAACTAATTCAACCACCAAAGACCACCCATTTGGGCCACCCAAACATGATCACCTATTTTTCTCCCTCGCCATCTAGTGTTGACCAGAGGATGGGTTCCCCTTTTTTGAGTCCTTGTATCTCCTGATATTTCTTCCTCCAACTTTAGGAGTAAAAAGCACTATATAAATAAATCTGAACTGAACTGTCATCCAGCGTCTATTCAATCTCAGTTTTGTTTTCTTTATCCAGATACCGTACCTGCTTTGTCCTCTCTCTGCATGTCTCACACGTAATGTTTGATGCTGTGGGAGTATGACTAAATGCATAATAGAGATTGCCTTTTAATATTTTTTTCTCTAGCCATGTTTAAGTTGACACCATCTGGTGTAAAATGTGTTGCTACACATTTAGGTCAAATCGTAATTGTCAATATAACTGATTCCTTTCAAGTTGAAGGTTCAGCTGAGCGCAGCCTAGAAAACCTGTTACTTTTTGGTCAGGAATTGGTTCACTGGTGCCTTTGGCAAACGGGAGCTTGGGTGGCATGTATTCAATTAAAGACATATTAGCAAGTGGCATAAGATAAAGAAGTAAGAAAATGTGGATTGTAGACAGTTCAAAATCAATGGCTATATTTAAGTCAATTAAAGACTATTTAGGTTTGAACACAGCAAAATGGTATGAACAGATTGTTCACCAATCTTGAAATTAGTACATTTTGTGTAAAAACATGAGTGAGGGCGCCACAGTGGTGCAGTGGGTAGCGCTGCTGCCTCACACCTTCAGGGCTGGGGTTTTGAATCTGGGTCCTGGTCTTGTGTGCGTGGAGTTTGCATGTTCTCTTCTTGGTGGTGTGGGTTTCCACACCTAATTGAAGGCATCTGGCCAGCTAGCACAGTCTATGAGACCCTATCTGGTCCTCAGAATGTCAGCAATTATACTGTGGGATGTTCCATGAAATGCAAGGATATTTGCAATTTAAAAGAAATTATGATTTATGAACTGGAAGTCAAAGTATGTAAATACTGTTATCAATATAAAAACAATGAAAACCATATCCAGCCCTTTGTAATGCACTGAATACTAAAAGAGACAACAGTTATAGTTTATCAAATGCATCAACATTAACGAATCAATGAAAAAAGTCAAAAAAGAAACCCAGAAATATCTAATAGTCGTGGTCCTGGACAGTTAGTCAGCCCCTTTCTGCCACATCCATCAATGGAAATGGGCTACCACAGGATCACCGCTGAGATATTATTAATGAATGTGGAGGATTTTTTCAGGCCAGCAGTGAGATTAGCATGGTAGTGGTATGGTACCTGATAACCTGTTGATGAGTACAGTGTGTACCTAATGATGTGGCAGCTTCATGAGAAGAGATCCATGCTTGCACCAATTATGTTCTCCAACAATGTTTAGCAGATTGTCTAACAGCACAGAAACATTTTGACACAGATACATCTGCGTGTGCAGAAGATGAGACAGAAGATGGGCGGCCACTAATCCAAATTGTTCACACACACACACACACACACACACACACACACACACACACACACACACACACAGTTTTCTCCATTTTATACATATTGTCCAAATTCTAAAAATCCATAAGAAAAGAGAGTGCTAATGCCAGAAAGCCCACAGTATTATGCATAAATTAGACTCTTTTGGAGTAGACAGTGTTTTATTCATCTTTTATTGAAAGCATTCCCTACAGCAGCTATATATACTGAAGGAGTCCTCAAGAAGGCCCATAAGATTATTAGTGATCCTACCCATGTTGTTTTTGATGACTGTTGTCTTTCAGCTGTTGCCTTCAGGAATGCGATATCGAGTAAGTAAAAGTGACCATTCTGTCATACGTGAACACACCACAACACACAGTGTGAACAGCACAAAATTCTTCCTCTGTATTTAACCCATTCACCAAGTGAAGCAGTGGGCAGCCAGGAACACAGCGCACAGGGAGCAGCGTGTGGGGATGGTACCTTGCTCAAGGGTACCTCAGCAATCTTGGGAATCGAACCCACGACTACATTTATACCAGCCCAGTTCATCCTCTGTCACCCTTTTGTACTAGCAGAGCGTAAACAGAGCTTGACTCTTTGAGGCTGAATATTGTATGGTGGATAAAAACTGAATTAGATTGAGCTGAAAGCAGTAGAGTGAATGCTAAAAGCCGGAGCACTGATTGAGATGCACATACAAAATACACACATAACTACACATCGGCATCCACCCACCCACCCTTACACACACACACACTCAAGCATGCACACATACAAACGCACACACACACACACACACACACACACAGATTGGTTATGACAGCTGTGAGGGCTCACAAGAATATGGCAGCATTAAAAGCTTCGGGACCTGAAAGACAGTACTCTAACATATCAGACAGAACGAGAGATAGAGAGAAGAAAAAGAGAAAAAGAGAGAGAAAGAGAGAGAGAAAGAGAGAAAGATACAGAGAGGGAAGACATAGAGAGACCGAGAGAGACCGAGCGAGCGAGTGAGTGAGAGAGAGAAAGGAGATATAAAGAGAAATGGGGAGAGAGATAGAGGAGCTACACAGACAGATTTAGAGATACAGAGAAGAACGAGAAAGAGAGAGAGATGATATAAGGAGAGAAATAGGGATGAAGGAAATATACGGAGAGAAAAAGAGAAAGAGAGACAGAGAGAGAAAGAGATAGAGAAAGACAGGGAGGGAGAGAGAAAGACAGAGAGAGAGAGAGAGAGAAAGAGAGAGTGGGAGAGAGAGAGACAGAAAGAGAGGGAAGGAGAAATTGAGATGGAGGATATATAAAGAGAGAAAAAGAGAAAGAAAGAGAGGGGCAGAGTGAGAGAGCGAGAGCGAGAGATAGAGAAAGACAGAGAGAGAGAGAGAGACGGAGAGAGAGAGAGAGAGAGAGAGAGAGACAACGAGAAAGAGAAAGAGAGAGAGAGGGAGAAAGAGAGACAGAATTTGGTCAGCTTAATGGTATTCATTCTCATTCACTTCCTGGAGACAGCAAATATCATCTGCAGTAAATCTAGGGGCAAAAGGAGAAGGTTAAGGGTCATCTATGAGAAAAGCATCTTAGACCGGCAGTTTTTATCCTCATCCCAAATACAGTCAGTCAGCCAAGGCTTGAAGAAACTGCAGAGCTGCATTAGGCTTGTAGCCTAAAAAAACAAAACATGTCTTGGATGAATGACTACACTTTGGGTAAATAGATTTTTTTTTGCTGAAATATTCCTATCATCCTTAGACACAGACACAGACAGACAGTGGATGAGTCAGATAACTAAACTTGTGAAGTTTTGTCGGTAAAGTACAGCTAGATGAGCTCTATTCTGCATCAGTTTAAAAGGCCTACTCTGTGTGTGTGTGTGTGTGTGTGTGTGTGTGTGTGTGTGTGTGTGTGTGTGTGTGTGTGTGTGTGTGTGTACCGCTACAGTGACGAG
>JBBJLS010070202.1:0-12162 GCA_037577275.1 Bryconaethiops microstoma
TCATAAATGCTACAGAATGAATGGACACAAATTCCCACAGAAACTCCAAAATCTTGTGGAAAGCCTTCCAAGAAGAGCGGAAGCTGTTATAGCTGCAAAGGGGGACCGACTCCATATTAAAGTCTATGGATTTTAATGCAGTGTTATTAAAGTCCCTGTTCGTGGAATGATCAGGTGTCCCAATACTTTTCTCCATACAGTGTAGGTGTTTGTGCTAAACCGGCACTTGAATATATCATCACTGTCAGAAGAAAAAAATGTTCATTTTTTTTCCCCAGGACATAACACCAGCTGCACTGATTTTATACCGTGTGAACATTTCATAATGGAAGGAGCAACAGAAACGGTCCCGAAGTTATACCTGTTTTCCAAAATGACGAGGTTTTCTGTACAGGATTTTACTAAAATGTTCAGATGCTTTGTGTATAAACATTTTCCAATTTAAGACCAGTGTAAATGTCTTCATATCTTTACCTCAGTGCTGTACTAGTGTATTTGATCCAATAATAAGTGTCGAAGGTCCATTGCAGCTTGAGGAGGAGGACTAAAGGGTGGGATGGGGCAGTGTGAAGGACGGGGCTTAAAAAGAAAAAGAAAATGTACTTTGTTACATCTGGTGTAGTTTGTGTGTAAAACCACATTAATCATGCGGAATATATAGTTTTTCTCGTTAGTGATTGTAATTTATTGTTTTAAACAGGCTCTCCTTTGGTGCAGAAGGAAAAAAAAACAGCATTAATTTCGTTAGTCTGTTTGTGTAATGGACTGTTTCCTCGTTAGCCCCTGTTTTCTGGGGATTCGCACCATTACTGAAATAATTAATATGTAATGGATTTTGCGGTGGAAAATGTATGTAATAATGACATTTCAAAGAAGATAGAAGTTTTCTTTTAATAAATCTGATGAACTATAAACCTTTGTTTTTGATCTCAGCTTCTGAGGATCTGGAAAAAAGTGCCACAACTGTTTTGTAGTTTTTTGTCTTCTGAGGTTCATTTATATTTGCATAGATTTACATTCAGTGTTACATGACCATCTTCCAACTTCTCTTCATCTCTCAGATTTACACAGGCTGTTTGTTACTGCTTTTTTAATGAGCTCTGCTCTGATTGGCTGCCCAGTATTGCAGCTGAAACACTCCTTATAACTTCACAGTTAATGGGCGGAGCCAAAGTGCTATAGGCTAATATTGGTGAATATAAATGCACTTTTGTGACCGAACAGTCTGACTAATGATCTGTTTTTGCAGCTAAGTTTCTTGACGGACTTTCACAGTGGTCATCCGCCCTCCTGGAGGTCTACTGTCCTGCCCTGTTCAGCTCCATCCTGCATCTAAAATTCTCCAGCCAATCAGGGACTTCTGAAGATCATTAGGAAGAACAGGTTTTGCAGACCGTGGCTGGAACTTCTTAGGAAGGTATATTTTCACGTCCAGTGTTGGTGACCACTGTACCACATCAATATCGTTTAATTCATAAAAAATGAGGACAGTTCAGTTTTTTCATGAATGGAATCCAAAAACAGTGCAGCATCAAGAGTCCTCAAACTGGCTGTGAAACCCATTTATTTTTTTGCCTTCTTCATGAGCATGTCCTTGATGGAAGGCAATTTACGTTTCTGACCTGTCCACAAAACAAAAATCAAATCAAAACATCAACCCTAATTGTCCACAATACCATTAATATCATTAACAGGTAGTATTAGCATAAAACCCACCTTTCTTCTCCTCCTGGCCGGCGCTGGGGTTTTTGGAGTTCTTTGCGTAGGCGGCTTTCATTCTCTGAATGTTTCTCTTGCTGGTGACGTCATGGTCCACGATAGGGCGAGGGTAATCTTGACCCACAATGCACCCTGCTTGCTGCTGGGCGCTCCTTGGCGCTTTCCAGGGTTCATAAATGTACTCGACTGGGAATTTCTTCAGAACTGGGAGGTACTTCCTGAAATAAAGTACACTGTGAAATTCTTTCTCTGCATTTAACCCATTCACCAAGTGAAGCATGGGGCCGCCACCAACGGGGGGCGCCGGAGAGCAGTGTGCGCAGACGGTACCTTACTCAAGGGAACCTCAGTGATGGCAGTGCTGGAATTCAAACCCACAACCTTCTGACTGCAGGAGCAACACTCTAACCACTCGGCCACCAGCTGACCCCATTTTTCACATATTTTATTGGCAATAAAAATAGCATGAATGTAGCTATTATGCAGTTATTCATTCATATAAAGTAATCTGACTCACTTTTCCACATTTATATTAAGGATATCCAGGTTTTTATTCAATGTAATAAATTTGATATCACGCATTAACATTAAATCAACCGATTGAAACACTTTTATGCTCCATTTATATTATTAATAATATCCAAATCAGACTTGATGTAGCAGTTAATATCGTGTAGTTAATTCATATTAAAGAAATGGACTGAAATTTCCTTAACGAGATACAGATCTGGACTCGTTTCTACATGTGGTTGAATCATTAAATCATAAGACCTGTTTAATATTTCACTACATTTATTTTAAAACAAGAATAAGATGGAAGGAATGATGAACTTTGTGCTTGGAAAATTACTCCCAACTTGTATTCATGTTTATATTATGGCTAATAATTGTAATAGTCAATTGAGATGACTGCTTCACTTTGTTTGATCATATTAATGATATAAAAGCAGGTCTTTACTTGATGTAGTCCCCGTTTTTATCGGTCTTCTTCCCGAAGGCGATGGGCGAGTAGACTCTGAAGTACTGGTGGAAGAAGGCGCTAGCGGAGAGCCACTGCCAGTTCCCGGCGTTCAGCGCCCAGTCAGCGTCCAGCAACAACTCCTCAAACACCTCGAGGACAAACAGATCTCCAAATAAACCCCTAGATAAACACGCCTTACTTCACAAGCTTCTCCCCTGAATTTCTGCTGAACTCTTAAAAACAAAGGATCCTACATGGCTCTTTCCAAAATGGTCCTCTGTTTGATGTGAAAGTTCTTTAAAAAGGGTCTATACATTAAATTACATTACTGTTTACATTACTCTGTTTCCATTACTCTGGTCACTCTGTTCCCCTCACTCTGTTCCCCTCACTCTGTTTACATCACTCTGGTCACTCTGTTTACATTACTCTGTTTACATTACTCTGTTTACATTACTCAGGTCACTCTGTTTACATTACTCTAGTCTCTCTGTTTACACCACTCTGTTCACATCACTCTGTTCCCCTCACTCTATTTTCATCACTCTGTTTCCATCACTCTGCATCACTCTGTTTACATCACTCTGTTTACATTACTCTGGTCACTCTGTTTCCATTACTCTGTTTCCATTACTCAAGTCTCTCTGTTTCCATCATTCTGTTTCCATCACTCTGTTTACATTACTGTTTACATTACTCAAGTCTCTCTGTTTACATTACTCTGGTCACTGTTTACATTACTCTGGTCACTCTGTTTACACCACTCTATTTACATTACTCTGGTCACTCTGTTTACATTACTCTGTTTACATCACTCTGTTTACATTACTCTGGTCACTCTGTTTACATTACTCTGTTTACATCACTCTGTTTACATCACTCTGGTCACTGTTTACATTACTCAAGTCTCTCTGTTTACATTACTCTGTTTACATTACTCTGGTCACTCTGTTTACATTACTCAAGTCTCTCTGTTTACACCACTCTGTTTACATCAATCTGTTTACATTACTCTGGTCAATCTATTTACATCACTTTGTTTACATTACTCTGTTTACATTACTCTGTTTACATTACTCAAGTCTCTCTGTTTACATTACTCTGTTTACATTACTCAAGTCTCTCTGTTTACATTACTCTGTTTACATTACTCTGGTCACTCTGTTTACACCACTCTGTTTACATCACTTTGTTTACATTCCTCTGGTCACTCTATTTACATGCGTCTGCTTGCGTTGTTGCTCTATTTGCATTACTCTGTTTACATTACTGTGCTAACATGGCAGAATGCACTTTAACATCCCACTTGCCCACTGTAAATCTGTCAGACTGCTTATACACTTATAACTTTAATAACTTCTTAAAAAAAAACTAATTTAGCTTATATATACTACTTTTAACTTGTGTTACTCCTTGTTTAAGCGGTTTTACTTTTTAATCTTACATTTGTTTTCTTATTTGTGTTTTAGAAATTAAGCTTTTGTTTAATATAAAATTGTACTTACCTTTATACTTTTAAAAAATTTTTCTTTGTGTTTTAGAAATTTTCAGATTTGTGTTCATAATGTTGCACAGCCATTAAAAGGAGTGGTTCAGGATTTCACTGTGTGTTGTACTTGTATAACTATGCATGTGACAAATAAAGAATCTTGAATATATTGAGGGGTTCCTAAGGGAAAACATTTTTTTTTTCAGCCAGAAAAAAAACTACATTAGACATTTGTGGTGGGTTTCTGGTTAGAATAAGCAGGTCAGTTAGTTCGCTTTTAAGGGCTGGGCAATATGATTATGGTGTTAAAACATCTCATTGTCTACTTCACGTTTTCTCATGGAAATGCATCTAGTTATCAGCTGAAGTATGATTGCGTGGTTGGTATAAAACCAGTATTTAGAGACACACCACCACTGGTTTTATGGGCAAAAAAAGTTCTACTCGCAACGTAGATTCAAACCAATGATCTTCTGATTCTCTTCATTCACTGCATGGTGTCGTACCGCTGAACCACCAAGGAGGTGTTAACTCACTGACTCTTACCAAGCCATTTATGGTGAAGGACGACTGAACGTGTAGCCGCAATCACAAGCGTATTATCTTTAATTAAACCACAACGAAGAGTGAGACACGTCTTTTTTTTTAATAACTGACCTGAGCTGACGTGTCAGAGTTGGAATTTTTCCAGTTACTCACACAGCTTCGTAGGAGAAGCGGCTTAAGAAACACTTAAGAAGAACAATAGTGTGATAGCTTCTGCAATAACACTAATAACTGGCCATCCTGGTCCTGTAGACTGCTTTTCAAACACAGACCTTTTGACCCTCTTCCCAGCTAATCCACAAGTCTCCACGGGTTAGGAAGCAGGCCACAGCATGCCGGGCCAGGTGATGGATCCAGCCCTCTTCTCGGAGCTGCGTCATTACAGCATCAATAAAAGGGAAGCCTGTGCGAGCCTGAAGGAACAGAAAGGGCATCAGAGCTCAGTCTTCATACGGAGCAATGCAGGGGTGGGCAATGGGAATATTGTTTTGATGAGTTAGATTATAATATAATTTTTCTTAGTATAGCGTGTATTATCAAACCTTTTAGAACACATTATAGCATAACTAAATAAACTGCATAATAACAAGGAGCTGATTGGAAGTCAGCCCTTTTGGAAGTCATTGCTCTTTTTCCTCCAATTTCAGCGTAAATTGCTTATTAAATAATAAAAGACCAGTCAGAAATGGAAACTCTCATACATTAGAGCTGTCATAATTGCCTGATTAAAAATTAATTGATAAAAATGTACATTCTTGGCAAATCTGCAGATTGACTACTTCGGAACTTGAACTTTTTAATTATAAATTCAAATTAAAAAGGAAATCTGTGGGTCACTGTAAAGCAAGGGAGAGCCATCACTAAAAGGGAAGCAGGGCCCTACGAATGTTTGTCTATCTGTAGTTACAAACTTCGGGTATACGAAGTAAAATTTAATTTTAGCCTTTAGAAATTATTACAATTATTACATAATTATTTGATCATGTGGACTTAAATATTGCAAACTAAAACAAAATTTACGTTTTAGATGTTCTGTTCAATATTTTTGAAATTCAAGACATCACTGTGTTTTTATTTATTTACATACTTTTTTAATGTTATCTGCCTTGAGATCTGCTCTCATCTTGTGAAATATGATCAGTTCTGGAAATTAATTTTATTATAATTGAATGCTTTATAGCTTTCTCTGTCATTTTAGGTTGATCTATAGATTTTTTTTTTTATACATTTTTTTTTTCTTTGCAGACTTTTAAGGGTTCTACTCATTATTCAAATCAGTAAAGGACCAGCATATTAGAATAAGTTTCTATCATGTACTGTAGTATTTTGAACATCATGAAAACAACAAGTACCGTAATATTTTTGCTATATCGCAGAACTTTAGTGTAATGTAATAATGGATCTGAAAGTCTGGGGTGCCTCTTATTGAACTTGCCTCCCTCCACGCAGCGAGATGTTCTGGACTGCTGTCCCAGTCCACTTGCACGCAGTTCGGGTTGCCCTCCATTCTGTTGAAGTTGGGGATGCCGAAAGCTGCGGTGTAGAAGAACTCTCTCCACAGCAGCTGGCCGTGCAAGGAGACTGGGGGCTGGGAATGCTTCCTCTGCGAAGAGATACCACCAAAAATAGGCATTAAACCAAGACTTATTTTGCAACTTATTTTTGGGTTCTTTCCAACATAATCAATGTGTTTAATAGAGCCAGGCACACTCTGGCAAAATTTAAATTGAACTATTACTTAATCTGTAAACATGCCTACCATCCTTCTGTTCAAATGAGGTCCATTACATGGACAAATGTATTGGGACACCTGACCTCTACACCAACAGGGTTTTTAATGACACTGAATTCAAATCCATAAACTTTAATATGGAGTTGGTCCCCCTTTGTAGCTATAACAGGTTCCACTCTTCTTGGAAGGATTTCCACAAGTTTTTGGAGTTTCTCGGAGAATTTGTGAACCTGAAAAACAGGTGTGTCCCAACACTTTTGCCAATATTGTGTATCTTGAAGGTGTGAGGAACTTTGGAAAGCAAGTATTTTTGGGCGGCTACTTGAAGGGAATCTGCTGGGAAGACAATATATTAGCCTTTACATCATCTACTCTTACCATCAGGGCTTCTTAATGAATGGCTATGAGGTAGTATGAGATGTTTGTACATTGCATGCTGGAGACTGAAGAGAAAGGATAAAACTGATGGAAAAAATTGAATTCTGGAAATCCGAGGAACGTAGTGCAGAATATTACATAACACAACGAATACCATATAAGATAATAGTTTTAGGCCGCAAAGCACCTTTAAGGTTTAAATCACAAATATGATCTAATGTGGTTCAATCTCTTCGTCTGTTCTTGTAGCACAAAAAAAAGAAAGAGTTTTTACATGAAAATGCTGACTCACCCCTTGGTACACCTCCACCAGGCGCCACCAGAACGTGCGGGCAGACAGGCAGCCGAATTTGACATATGGGCTGAGGACGGTGGTGCTGGGTCTCAGGGCGTTCGGGGACGTCTGGGGTTTCTCAAAACTGCACACCCAGTTCTGAAATCGAGCAGAAACACAGCCAACACCACTCACTCGATGAAAAGCTTGAGTCAGGACTTCAGCGTACTGTGACCTGTTTTTGCTGGAGAAGCAGATTTGCTAGACTGAGATCTATAGGAGGTTCTTTTGAGTTTGACCTATAATTTATGGTCATTTGAGCGTGTGCACACTTCAGGGAGTTACCGTTCGCTGCATGTGTTCTTCCAGTCTCTGCAGAGCCGCCTGCTCTCCACCCGGGTAGAGACTTGGTCCTAATGTGGAGGAACCCAGCCCGAGCTCCTCCAGCGTTGGTACCCCATATTGTTCATCATGGTTCTCTGTGGTTGGTGTGGAAACACCTAGTCGAGAAAAGGCACAGATGAGTGTGAAGTGTTTTAGGTGCCACCTGAGGCATCGGACGTTCACGGTGACCTTCAGGTTTGAATGAATCCACCTTACTGACCCCTAACACACGACAAAATCCACACAGAAATGGTTGTAGGAACACATGAAGTTTTGTAATGTCCCTCTTAGTCTTTATATTTGGTGTTTACTGAAGACAGCAGTCCACAAATGAAGACCCAAGATCAAGAAAGTAGAAATGTTCTGCTTGGAGGACTGGATCCAGCTGTGTTAAGCTGCTCAGGGCTTTTATTCTAAACAAATATTAATAATATGGTGCCAATAAAGTGCGCAATAACCTGACACTACTTTGTCATTTCTTATTAAATCATTATGAATATATGCATTATTATCTCAATAGTCTAATATCTGCAGTTTTCTTACTAGGTGCTAAAACATTATCATTATGTGCAATATCTTACCATGTGAAATATCACTACTATTGTCAATATTACTGATCTACTACTGATCTACTACTGATCTCTATTACAGCAGTAACAGACTCCTAACCACAATTTGTGTTACTAGTAATTCACTTAACTGTATGTTTCCTATTGTGTATATAGCATAGTGTATTTCGTATTGAGTTTTTTTCCGAAGAATTGTGTGGGGACAGTATCTTGCTCAATGGTACCTCAGTGGTGCTACTAGCAGTCTTGGGATTCGAACCCATACCTTTCTGAACGCAGGGCGGACGCCCTAAGCCCTAATTATACATCGTTCTTCTCTTTGTGTCTCTGTGCAGTTGTAAGATGAGCAATTTCCTCCAGGATCAAGAACTCAAAATAAAATAGTTTTACTACAGATAACGTTTGTTCCAAAATGGCTTACCCATTTATTTAGGCCTGAAATATCACTCACTGTATGTGTGAGTTATTTGATATACTGATTTAATCATATATCATAGAGATTATGGATGTGTACCTATATTCCCTGTAACATGTTTGAGTAAGTGGACCAGAACCATGATGAGTTTGTAGAGATACTGGAAGAAGTTCTACCTTTCAAGTCCTCTCTAGCCAGTGCAGGTGCTGGTTTTTTGGGTGGACCCATTTTCTGCAAAACAGTCTGGAAGCGAACATACGTCAAAGGAGCCTTTCCGTTGTTCTCCTCGATGATCCTGTTGTACGGACCAATTAAAACTACATCATCCAGGCTCTACTGGACTTAATAACCACATAAAAGCACAAAAACATCAGATTACCTTTCTATGTTGTAGAGAGTGTGGGAAATCTTGGTAATGACTTCTACTCCAAGCTCCTGGGCCAAGTCAGTCACTTCTTTGTCCCTTTTTTGACTGTAAGGTTCCGTGTCGACCTCGAAGGTCAGACGTGTGATTTTCCACTTCTCAAAAAGCCTCGGAAAAACCTCTCCAGGCACACCTCTGACAACAAAAAGCCTGGAAGAACCAGCACAACCCATTAACCTGCTGTGCAGAAAGATCCCAGGAGACCATTACTCGGGTGGAGAATCACTAGAGGCCCCAAGATACAATATCATGAAAGTTTTTCATTAGACGTTCTTTTTTTAAAGACCTGTAGGGTTCCTGAGTGGGGCATCGGGAGATTGCGAGTTTCATCCCTGGTGAAGCCACAGCTGTCTGGGTCTGGGAATCCAAGGTGGTCTTCCACAGAGGGATGTGCAATATAAGGTGGATGGAGTGTTAAGAAGGGTCTAACCCCATAGTAGCATTCCATGCTGTTTAGAGGATTGGTGTTTTGTTATCTGATGTTCTACTAACTTATTAACTTCTCCTACCAGTGAAGTGATACAATGTTTGGACTCACCAGTAAGTAAGATCCATTCAAACCAATGGATCTGATATCCTAGCAGTCTACTAATGGACTTAATACTAGGAATGAACACTGCTGTGCTAAAATGCTGCCTGTAGTGCTAATACAGGTAGATGTGGGGCCAGTTTCTTCATGTTATAAATGATAAAATCTCTTATCAGTCCATCAATACACTGCTAAAATGATGTCGATAATAGAAATCCAGGTTGGAGTAACTTTTTTATTTTACCTTTTTAGAAAAAAATCATTTTATAAATTATAAAATCCCATGTTGGTGCATTACTACGACTTACTGTGAACTTTAAAAATGAACAAAACTTGTGGTCTTCCACATTCTGGCTCCACTCACGGATATTAATATTACAGACTGCATTTGTGCTGTTTTTCATTAGAGATATGAGGCTAACTGATAATCTTCAAATTTCAAACTGAAGACATGTTCATGAATGTATGGTCTGAGAAATATTTTGGATGACTATTAGTCTTTGTAATTATATGTGCTTTACAGGAAATAAAATAATAAATAAAATAGAATAAAATAATGGAAGAAATTCACAAATTATCACAATATTGTAACATATATTTTGTCCTCCCACCCTTAACCGTTACCAAACACTGCTTTGCTTTCCCAACCTGGAACTGAGCTTCTTCAGACTTGAGTCCAAGTCTTGGAGGGCTTCAATTAGGAACCTCCATCTATTGATGCCCACTTGGGCGTTCCTGGGGAACCAGGGGTCCAGGATGAAGACAGGATAGACGTGCTGGCAGTCCCGTAAGGCAGCTTTTAAAGCAGGGTTATCGTGCAGGCGAAGGCCTTTGCGAAACCAGTGAATGGCCTTGTGCTTCATGTTTTGCCTAAAGGAATACACAGATAATTACATGAGACATCTGACACTGTTATATTTCCAAGAGAGGTACACTATATGGACAAAAGTATTGGGACACACCTCTTAATGACTGAATTCAGGTGGCCCCTTACGTCTTAATGCTTCAGCAGACCAAGACATTTTGGGCAACGCCATGCTTCCAATTTTGTGGATCCAGTTTGGGGAAGAACCCATTCCAGCATGACTGTGTCTCAGTGCACAAAGCAGCTCCATAAAGACGTGCTGGATGAGTTCAGTGTGGAAGAACATGACTGAGTCCTGACCTCAACCCCATTCAACACCTTTGGGATAAACTGGGATGAAAAGTCATTATAGTCTCTGTTGATGTAATGGACAGGCGTCCCAATACTTTTGTCCAATACAGTGAATTGTTGCATGAGGTACTGTTAGACTAAGTGCAAAAACAGCAGGCCGAACAATGCATTCGTGCTAAACTAAAGCTAAACTCTTCCTTTCCTGAAGAAAAATGTACTTACTGTGCAGAGGAAACTGATCCAGGATCTGTTGTTTGGAGTCCGATCTGTTTTGCAACAAACCTTTCCAGCTTACAAAACATGCAGCAGTCAGGGGGCGGGGTTACAGGAGCACGTGACAGGAATGTGACCAATCCAGAGCCTCCTCCAACTGAAAGAAATGGACCATTCATGCAGCTCAGTTACTCTCAGCCTTACACCATTATTAGAATGAATTATAAACATAATATTTACTTACATATACATATAGATGAACACTGGTGAATGGAGCTTGAATTCGACTTTGACTTTAAATTTTGAATTTGAAGATTTACTTTGAAATTTGAATTTTGACTTTGAAGTTTGATTTCGAAGCTCCTCGAGCAGAGAGCCGTTTGTTTGTATGAACGTAGCCTGTCTTTGTGACGTGTCGCTCTGTGATTGGTCAGTTTGGGCTGGGCGAGAGATGGCGGCGGCGGAAGATAGAGGAGCGAAGCGGCTGAGAGCTGAAGATCAGGATGAAGATCAGAATGAAGAGCAGGATCAGGGGGGCTCTAACGGTGGTCCTGCTCTCCTCAGCCCACTGTCCGGGTTCCAGACGGAGCGCGTGCTGCGGGACTCCGCGCGGGAGAAGAGCGTGTTCGTGCAGGGAAAGGTGGGAGAGAGGAGACCCCCTGACCCAGCAGGCTGTCTGTCTCTGCGTCAGTAATCAGTCAGAAATATTTACTGATCCTGGAGGAAACTGTTTAGGTTCTGAGTACACAGACACGCCGAGGTGGCAGAGAGACAGAGATACAGAGACGCACAGAGGCAGAGAGACAAGACACAGAGACACACAGAGGCAGAGAGACAAGACACAGAGATACAGAGGCAGAGAGACAGACACACACAGATACAGAGACAAGGACGATATAACATATCGATATAACTGCTTAAGTCGTTTACTAGTGGTTGCTCTCTGTACCAAGTTCATTATTGCACGGAATAGTGATATACACTACATGGACAAAAGTATTGGGACGCCTGACCATTACACCAACAGGGACTTTAGTGACATTGCATTCAAATCCATAGACTTTAATATGGAGTTGGTCCCCCTTCCACTCTTCTTGTAAGGCTTTCCACAAGATTTTGGAGTTTCTGTGGGAATTTATGTCCACTCTGTAGAGCATTTATGAGGCCAGACACTGATGTTGGACGAGAAGGCCTGACAATCGTCGTTCCAGTTCATTTCAAAGGTGCTGCCTGGGGTTGAGGTCAGGGCTCAGTGTGGGCCAGTCAAGTTCTTCCACACTGAACTCCTCCAGCACCTCTTTATGGAGCTGCTTTGTGCACTGAGACACAGTCATGCTGGAATAGAAAAGGTTCTTCTCCAAACTGGGTCCACA
>JBBJLS010070203.1:0-12161 GCA_037577275.1 Bryconaethiops microstoma
GTGTACTGAAGGTAGGATTTGAACCCATGACCTCTTGGTCCAGAGGCAAGTATCCTACCACTAGGCCACCACCACCCACATAAATCAGGATATTCAGATGGTTAAAATGACAGTCGCTAGCATATGAACTGTCCTAGTGGGGACCAAACACACCTCAGTCTCTAATAGGACAAATGATGATCATGATGGGTGTGTGTTGAAACAGAGTCAAAGCCAGATCTCATCGCTGCTTGTGCTGTTCACCCTGTATATGTAACCAACCATGGGGTACCTGGCGAAACCTGAGGGGACAGAACAGCATTATATCATTAAAAATTGTCATACCAAAACTCACTGGCCATTTTATTAGAAACACCCATCGTGTGCTTCCACTCACTGGCCCTTTTATTAGAAACCACCCAAAAAAAAAATAAATCAGAAACTGACCCCTGGTGAAGGGGGTTCCGATAAAGTGGCCAGGGATTGTACACATAGTGCAACAGCACACAGGCAATCACAGACAAACACTAACCCATAAATGTGTACGCATCTCTAAGTGCCCATCAAACACACGTTTAGATGGCATGACCTCTGACCTCTAGCTGCATAGGCCAAAGACAGGTCTTCCTCCTCGTCCTCCCCAGTCTTCCGCCCTAAAGTGTTTTGCTTGGAGTTGGGCCGCCCTAAAAGAAAATCCATAAATTCTCCACTTACCCAAAATGCAAAGACATGGCTGATGTTCGCTTCTTTAGTTTTAACATTGGAGCTACAGTACAAAGCTAATAAACGTCGTGCTTATGTGAAGTGTAGCCAGGGAGGGGATTCCATGAGGTGGAATTTATATACATTATATACGTTTATTCTCAGATTTGATCCATGATGATCTTGCCTTTGCAAAGCATGGTATGATCGTTCAGCTGGATGTTGAAGGGTAGGGACATGTTCTCCCGGGGCAGATACACTCCGTCCACCTGCACCTTCGCTGAGTCATTACTGCAAAAAAAACCACACAAACAATTCTACACACACACACTCTAGAGGCTAAACGTTTGAAAGCAATTACTTCTGAAAATGAACTGTTATATCAAGAGATTATGGACCGTTTATTAAATGTTTATTAACATGGTACAAAATGCAATGAATATTCAATTTTACCATTTGTTTGTAATGAATGCCATAAAAGACTATACAGTTTTTCATATGATATTGCTACATACCATTTTGATGTTATGGGAATCACCACAGGCTCTTCTAACCCATAAAGGAAGAAAAACAAAGGAACAATTATTTTTTTCCCTTTTTCGGCCATAGAAAGAACATGTAATCACTGTCGTGATACCAAAGCAAAACTCCAGGGTGCTTTCATAGACACATATTTCAGGACACTGACCTACACTAAACTACATTATTAAATAAGGCCTATGCACACTCCACACACAATTGTATTCTTTGAAGCGCTGTTTGGTTCCAAACATTGTGGTTTCCAATTTCAAACGATGGGAATCGATTCTCAATTTTTGGGACTATCGAATTTAAGCACTAAGACTATCGAAGAGAGCACAATTGACCTTCCTCTCTCTGGGTAGGTAGGATGGTGTTCCTCACTTTCTCTGGGTGAGTAGGAAGATACTCCTTTCTCTCTATGGGTGGGTAGGAAGGTCCTCCTCACGCTCACTGGTGAGTAGGATGGTCCTTGCTCTCTCTGGAAGGGTAGGAAAGCCCTCCTCGCTTTCACTGGATGGGTATTATGATTTTCCCCTGCTCTCTTTGGGTGGGCAGGACTGGGGAGAATACCAGCTAGAGGGTGTTACTGTACATGACTAAAATTGGGGGACAAAAATTAGGCACAAAAGCCAAGAAAAGCTTTTAAGTGAAAAATTAGCAAGAACTAAATGGCTGACTCTCTGATTCGTTGTGGGAACTGAGATTCAACTCCTTTGAGATCACTTCTCAGTCCTAGTACCTTTGAGTCAACCATTGCCAGACTGCAGAAGGTTCACAGAAGGCTAGCAAAAATCCCAACTAAATGAGAAACTTTTAAATAATTACATGAGCAAGAAAACACCCCCACTCCACCCTTCATGTTTTTTGTTTTTTTTTTATCCCAAAAAGCTTGCAAGACATAGCAACAGTAGCCACAAGAGAGCACATTTGTATCCTTTGGAATATTCACATGTGCTCTCAGGCACCAAATTTTGAAAGCATCCTTAGACATACCACATGATCAGGAGGAGCAAAGCTAAGGGCAGCCATACCGATGGCTTTGCCTTTGTCCTTGTGCAGAAGGCAGAGCACCATCAGTGTGAGGATAAGGAGCGTGATGAAGCCGACGACACCGCCCGTGACGATCCCCAGCATTGGCACCTCCACCCGCGACTGCAAGAATTCTGGGAAATGGAATAAAAAGATTTTCCCAGGTAGCTATAAATCAAGATAACACATTGGCCAGTGTCCAGTAAACTGGTAAATAACTAACTGATTCAAGATCAGCTAAATGGGCAACAATTAAGCTAGCTGGTGAACAATCAGCTAACAGGCTATCAATAAGACATTCTGGCTAACAAGTAGGTTAACTAGCTAACATCAGAAAATGGGCTAATAATTAGGCTTACTGATTATGCTCATTGTCAAACCCATCAAGTTTAGCAGTTACTAGATGAGCTAACTGGTTAACAGTCAGGCTAACTAGCTAGCAAGAAGTATGACTAGCCAACCACTGGCTGTGATAAGCTAATTGGTTAAATATCAGGCTGATTGAATAATGGTCACTGTCAAACCCAATGGCCAACATCCAGATGGATACTACATGTCTATGGCCAACAAACAAAAGAAGCATGATAAGAATGACCCCTGTTAATGCAATAAGTTTGACTGTGAAACTACCCTTGAGGTAGGAAAGTCTTGGAGAAACACAGAAGCTGTTGGAATCAGACTGCTGCAGGTATGCATGATTGGTGTAACACATAATCTAATTGATCAGAACAGCCTCACTGTATTAATTCATTTGATTAATTTGGATAACATAATTAGAATAGTCTAATCAAGGAACACTTCAGTGTTTTTCCAGCCTAATCATAATATGCCACATTTGGACCTTAGCGTTGATTACCACTGACAAAAGTCTCATTAATTTAAAAAAATCATTTCAACACGTTTCTCTGTTCTTAGAAAATAACAATTATTAATACATTTAGAACAGAAGCCGACGTGTGGCTGCTAAGTTCTGCGAATAAAGGTTTGAAATAAGTGACACTGACAACAGGGGTTATGACGAGACAGGTTGCCTAAATGTGTTACCACAGTTGTTCTTATGAGGTTGTTTCCAACACTGGAGCAACTCTGTCTTTATAAGGGTTTGGCCATACCTTGGGGGAAGCTGCTGTACCCCAGTTCTGGTCAGCATCTACCTTCCAGAGACTTGGTCGTACTATTTTGGTATGAAGCATGTTTCTAACATGAGCCATATGAAAAAAGAAATACAAGAAGATAATGAACAGTGGCAGAGGGTAGAAGGGCCTTGCCAGGAGACTCATCTCTGATCCTACACACTCAGGAAAAAAAACAGAATTCCATCATATTCCATTGCAAGTATATCTTTAAAGTAGCACTGGTTCCATACATGTCCTGATTCCACACAGCATGTCCCGACCCCACACACTACGTCCTGATTCTGCACACCATGTCCTGACTCCAGGCCTTTTATTTTACTTTTCTACTTTAAAACATACTCCTTTCCCCTGGGACAAAAACATATTAAAAAGATACAAAATTGGATCTAAAGGACTAGGGTGTACCTTTGAGGGAACATTTACCTTGTTCCCATCTACACTGCATAAAAAACAAAATGTACCTCTACCTGTAAATGTACCTTTTTTTCCTCAAAGAGCATCTCTCTCTTTCTCCATCTCTAGGGGTGTGTGGTTATGATACTCAGTATCAGGATTGGTCCCATACAGTCCAAAATTACTGGATCGGATATCAGAAAAGGCCTTAAATGCTTAATTAAACTTGAGCAGCATGTCATAAAGACAGACACACAAATGAGTAACACAGACAAACAGCAAGGCTGTGTCTCAAATGGCTCCCTGCTCCCTACATAGTAGAAATGCACTATTTAGAAATACAGTAAAGGCTCTTGCAGCCAAACAGTGTATAATATGTCTAACAAATAGCACTGGTGATTCACCCACATGTGCAGAACTCAATAATGGACAATCTATGCATTACATGGACGTAAAAACAAACTGTATCCAGGCAAATGTGTTATTAACAGTTTAGTTGATGAAGAGAGAGGGAAAGATTCGTATTGGTATCGACAGATACTCAAGATCATTTTACCAGGATTAGTATTGAATTGATATCTGTATCAGCAGATATTCAAGGCTGTGGTATGAATATTGGTATCAGACATTTCAGTGACTGGGTTCTAGGAGTATTTCAAGTGAACAATTCTGCTCAAATTACAGGCAAACCGCTGTCCATGGCAATCGACTGTATGCTGCAGACAAATGAGCTTGACAAATTCTTTAAGCAGTCTTAAAGTTAGGAGTTAAAAGACACCTGTTAGAGTGAGGTTGGACTGGATGAAGCCAATGCTGTTGTTGGCATTGACCGAGACATTTCCCACCAGGCTGCCCAGAGTGATTTGCAGACTGTGATTGGCCAGCCAGGGGTAGCTCCGCGAGTCCAGGATGAGGAAGTCTGAGGTGTTAGCTACCAGCTGGCCAGACTGATCCACCCAGGTGATGGTGGCAGGAGGGTTGGAGCGAACCAGAGCAAAGAGGACCAAGGAAAGACCAGGGTCAGATGTTTCGCTGTAGTGAGCGTTCACCCGCAGAATCTCTGGCTGAACTGGACAGGAAAGTGAAGCATAGTAGAATAAAAATCCTTTAAAATATACAGTGCATTATGCTAGGAAAAAATCTAATTAAATATTCTAAAACTGCCCCGATCTATTCAGCCTTTATAGTAATAAAAATAATTGTTCATAACCCAAATGAAGCTTAGAAAAAAGGTATATGAAACCGACTGTAACTCAGAATAATACTGCCTGAACCCATCAGTTTTTACCCAGTCCAAATGTAGACCCAAACAATTCTCTCTAATCTCCATGGTAGCCTGGCTGTATCCCAACCAAATTCCATCAGAACCCACTGCATCCAAAAAAATATGTTTGGACCTGACAGTATCCCAACAAGGTTCTGCCTGAAACCAACTGTATACAAACATAATTTTGTCAAAACCTGAAAAATTGTCTGAACTGATTGTTTCCCAACAAAATTACATCTCAAACCACTCATCTCAACAAAATTCTGTCTTCTAACTGTATCCTGTCAAAATTCTGTCCAATTACAACAAAATTCTGTCTGAATCCAACTGTCTGAATCCTGACAATATTCTGATTATGACTAAAGTTGGTCTGAACCTGGCTATCCCAAAAAAATCTCTCTGAACCCAACTATATCTCATCAAAATTCTGCCTGAACCCCAATAAAATTCTCTCTGATCCATCAAAGGGCTATCTCAACTGACTGTTTCCTGACAAAGTTACATTCTATCCCGAGTGTTTCATAACAAAAATTCAGTCTGCACCAGCTGTATCCCAATAATATTCTGTCAGGACCGACCTCATCTTGATAAAATTCTATCTGAACCTCATTCCAACAAAATTCAGTCTGAGCCAGCTTCTTTCCTGACAAAAATATGTCCCAACCAGAACGCATTCCAACAAAATATTTTGTTTGAACTCGACAGTACCTTGACAAAATTCTGTCAGAAACCATTGCAGATGACAATATTTTGTCTGAACCTGACTATGTCCCAAAAAAGTCTGTCTGAATAAACAGTATCTAGTCAAAATGATTCTGTCTGAACCAACGGTATTGTGTTTAAACTCTGTCTGAACCTGATTGTATCCCAACAAAAATTTGTCTGTACTAACTGTAGCCAACAAAGCTCTGTCTGAAGCCAGCTGTATCCCAAAATATTCTGTCTGAACTCCACCAGATCCCAAAATATTCTGTCTGAACCAACTAAAATCGACAAAATTCTATCTGAACCCGACAAAATTCTTTGTGTCAACTGATATAGCGCAACATAACTGTATCCCAATAAGATTCTGCCAAAACCCAACTGTATCCCAGCAAAATTATGTCAGAACCCCACTGTATTCTAACTAAATTCTATCTGAATCAGCTGTATCTCAACGAAATACTGTCTGAACTAGGTGTATCAAAACAAAGAGCTGAACCAACCATTTCTGACTAGATTAAGTCATTAACCAACTGCCCAGTTCCACATCCATTTTTGGGCTAATCACCATCGCAGAGCGCAGCATCCTGTCTCAGTCGACCGTAGCTGACAAAGTCCTGTCTGAAGCCGAATGTATCCTGACCGAATTTTTGTCTGGACACCTGTGTCCCAACAAAATTCTGTCCGAACTTTACTGAATCAAAACAAAGTCCTGTCTGAACCGACTGTAGCCAACAAAATTCTGTCTGCACTGTGGCCGACAAGACTGTCTGAACCTGACTGTGTTCGAGTTCAAGCTTAACTTCTGAATGATCAATATGCAAAATGAAGTGTACTACTGAACAGCTTACACTGAACGTTGAGGATGACCGTAGCATTGTAGCTCTCTCCACCCACAGGGTTAGTGGCTGCACACACCAGCTCACGGTCCCACTTCCTCGGCTGGAGCGTGAAGCTGCTGTTCCGCTCCGACCTGAACTTCACCCTGCCCGAATCCCCCGGTGAGGTCATTACCAGCCGTCCAGCACCCCGACTGCCGGTCACCTCACTCTGACGCTCCCCATTCAGGTACCATGTGAGTAGGGGTGGAGCTTGAGCGTTCCAGCCCTCCGTCTCACACCTGAAGCGGTGAGATACATTCTCCTGCAAAATGACCTCAGAATGCTGATGTCCGTCAATCTTGGGGGCTGGATCGAGCGATTCTAAAAGGTTTGGAGCGTTAAATCAAAAACATACAAAAATTAACACAACCATATTTATGAAGCCAAGCATATTTATGAAGCCAGACACAAAACCCCGAAAAATCAATCATGATAAGATTTCTGGGCATGGCGAATGTTCAGCCCTACTCTATGCAGGTTGTAGTAAAGGGGGTTCTGGGAGACCATCCTGTCTGGACATTAGTCAAGTCAAGTAGAGCCTTATTGTCATCCCAGCCATATATATATAGTAGTACACTGTGAGACGAAATATCGTCCTCCTGGACCGTCGTATCTAAAAATACTAAGTGGGGGACACAGCAGGGAGACTACAACCATACAGTATTGTATACAGACTTATAATATACATTACATGTGTGATACCGTGTGGATCTCACCTGTCCATCCCCAGGTAAAGGTGTATAGGAGAAGAATAGCGGGCCCCGCCCCATGCCTCAGACGTACACACTCCATAGTTTCCTAAAGGGAACACACACGTATAGCAGCAGCAGTTTGTATACCTATACATTGTTTTCTATTTTCTACATTTTAGAATAATAGTCAAGACTTTAAAGCTATTTATGTTTGGCCTACCAAAACACTTGGCTCATATGCATAAATGAGGACAGATGTTTCACAAGACGTTTTCTCAAGGCTGAGTTTTACTAGATGTTCAAATGGAAATTAAGTTTTTATTGTAGTTTTTATTTTAAAAATTATTTTACATATAAGCATTTAAAATGGGTGCAGTGGATAGTACTGTCGCCTCAGAGCAAGAATGTCTTGGGATGGACTGCAAAGTGTCCAGTCTTCAATACCAATCGTTCCATTACCAACACATCTAAAGCATCGTTAGGTCTTTTCGGGGTTACTAATGCTCACATTTGAATGTAATCAAATTCAAAAGGGTCAAGAAAGGGTCAAGCATGCCATTTTCACCCCTGAACAAAAGTACATAACAGTACATACCAAAATTGTATAATCATTTTCCCATTAAGACTCATTTCATCCTTAACAAGAAAAAAGACAACAACAAAACAAAAAAAAATAAAAAATTCTACCCAGCTCAGAGTAGACACGAGAGGATAGCAGGGTGTTGACAGAACCGGGACAAGAAAAGTGAGGAAAGGAGGGAGCATCTGATTAAAAAGCGAGAGGGAGAGGGTGATGACGATGGTGTTCCGGGCAGTGATGGCCAGCCGTCCCACTGTCAGCTTGTTAATCATTTATAGGCTTTGAATGGAGCCCAAAGCAGAGATGAGAGAAGCAAAAGCAAGCAGTTTATCAGTGAAGGTGTTTAGCTTAAAAACACGCTGACCTGACTGCTTAGTGTCCAGGGTGACCAGGACAAGTTACAGTCATCTCTGACCATAAGAGGGTCGTATAATATTTCGGCTCATCCTGATATATCATCCACAGATAAATAGCCACAAGCATTAACTGCCAGCATCTCAGTCATGGAAAAAGGCAGAACTCACCAACAATCACAGATCAGAACACGGGTGTGCAATAGATCAGATTATTCCCGGCAGTCACTGACTAGATCTATATATGTTTGTTTTATTTGATTACATTTCCAGTGCAGATATCCTCTTTAGATTGACAGACACAATGTCTTCACACTCTATGGTTATAAATACACTACAAGGACAAAAGTATTGGGATACAGGACCATTAAACAAACAGCTATTTTAAGGACATTGCATTCAGATACACAGACTTTAATATGGAGTTGGTCCCCTCTTTGCTCTCCACAAGATTTTGGAGTTTCTGTGGGAATTTGTGCCTATTTATTCTGTATTTTTGAGGACAGGCACGGATGTTGGCTCGCAATCTCCGTTCCAGTTCATCCCAAAGGTGTTGGATGGGGTTGAGGTCAGGACTCTGTGTGGACCAGTCAAGTTCTTCCACATTGAACTCGTCCAGCCATTTCTTTATGGAGCTTGCTTTGTGCACTGGGGCACAGTCATGCTGGAACAGAAAAGGATCTTACCCAGACTGTGTCCTCAAAGTTGGAAGCATGGTGTTGTCCAAAATGTCTGGGTATACTAAAGCATTTAGTTCGCCCTTCACTGGAAGTAAGGGACCACCTGAATTCAATAATCATGAGATGTCCTAAGACTTTTGTCCATATAGTGTATGAACAAAAGATATCAAAAGAAAAACAACTGTTAAGAAAAGGTTGTGATAATGGTATGCCCACAGCAAAGTACAAAGGTGAAAGCATCGTGTTCTGGGGCTGCTTCTCTGCAGACGGTACTGGAGCATCACGCAGCATTGAAGGAAACATAAGTGGAGTGATGTTAGTGGAGAACATTTCACCAGCTCCATCCCAAACATACAGCCAAAGTAACTCATGACTGGTGTGTAAGGTGGAGGTCCTGGCACAGCCTCAGCAATATCCTTATTTGAATCTTACTGAAAATTCATGGAGAAACTGTCCACCAGAGGGACCTTCACAACCTTGAGGGAACTGAAGACATTTTGCCCTGGGGAACTGCCAAAACTGCAATAAAAACAACATGAGACATTCATCCATTTTCTTAACCAGTGTGGCAGGGGCTGCCACATCTCAGCAGTCTCCACTCCACCTCTCCTGCATGTTTTTGAATTGTGAGAGAAAACCTTTGTTCCTGGCAGAAATCCACATGGACATGTGGAGAACATGCACACAAAATTGTTTGTGTAAATTTTCTGGGCATTTATTAAATAACAAAAATAGAAGTGTCTGAGTACTTTTTTCGTCCAAGCAGTAGTGGTTCTAGCCTGTGTGGTGCTCTGGGCGAACACAATGTTCCCCAGATTTTCCGAGTACCTGTGCCACCTCTGACAAGAGCAGTTGCCTATGTTGCTGATACCTAAATCTGCCCTGTGTCCTATTAGTGTAAAGAAGTCTCTACAGTCGCTACACTATCTACAGTGAACCACTACACACCAAACACACTCTGAACCACTCAGATACTGAATTATGGGTAATTCAGTGGGTAATACGTGGCAATTGTTATTGGCCTAGATTTTCCATTTCAGTCCACTTCCTAGATCAGACAGATTGATTGACTGATTGATTGACTGGGTATCCAGAGTCTCTGAATTCATGTTAATGAGGTTGGGTTATGTTTATGATGCTGAGGCCCTGCTGCAAGTGAACACACACAAACACACACACACACACACACACACAACCTTCATGCAGGCACCGACAAATAACCAGCAGCATTTTGCACATTACAGCTTTTCGCTAGCGACAAGAGAAACTACACACACTTGCTCATGCACACATTTGTCCTTCACCATGATAACACTGAATGATGATCTCAGCAAGTCAAACTGTGTGTTTCAGTCACATACACACATACACACACAGATAAGTGTTACCTGTGTGCCTTCGGCCACGGGAGGGATTTTTAGCCCACTGTGGATCCATGCATGCCTGCAGGATGAGAAATCCTTTAACTAGAGCTTAGACCTCTCACACACACGCTCATACGTAGAGACAGGGAAGCAGATCCATTGCAGATGCTTCAGCTCACAGGCTGCTGCAGGCAGTCATGATGTTGGGGGGGGGGAATGAGGGAGAGAAAAGGGGGGGAGACAGAGAGAGAGAGAGAGAGAGAGGGAGAGAGAGAGAGAGAGAGGAGAAAGAGAGAGAGAGAGAGGGAGAGAGAGAGAGAGAGAGAGAGAGAGAGAGAGAGGCTAACTAGGGGGTCCCAAAAAGTAAAAACCCTCTACACAAAATAAATAAATAAACACAATTCTTGCAGAGTCACACTGGCCCTTTAAACCAGTACTGACGTACTTCCCTCCCCTTCCTGTTAGCTCACAAACACCCTCAGCTCTGTGTTTGCTCACTCAGATCTTAAAAGCCTCCGCAGTGCAGAATCAAGCTGGCAGAAGCAGTGGAGCCTCAAACATCTGGATTGGTGGCAGCAATAAGAGTGTATGTATACAGATACGGAATAACACTCTGTTCGTAGTTCCCAAAGTCATCGATCATTTCTTCATCGCCAGCCTCTTCTTATTCGTCACGGTTAAACAGGCTGCAACCGTACCTTTAAGACTGATATGTGTGAATTACCTCTGTTCTGATTGGATCTCCAGTGAGGTCTTGCAGAAAGCAGCCCATGCTGCCTCAACGCTCCGTATGACATAAAGATGAGAAAGAATTTATACCAAAGGAAATTACTGTGTCGTTAACATGCTCCGTGCAACAAGAAAGAATAAAATATAATAAGACAGTAAAAATAAAAAGAAATAAACAATAAACAATAGTGCAGCACAAGAACATTAGTATAACAAATAACAGTGCAACACTGACATTTAAAGTTGTGTGTATAGATTAAGTGTACTGTACCAGCAAATCAGTAGTGCAAAATGGTTTATGAAAGTGGCTTAGTGTTAATGCTCACTCGCTTTCTGTAACCAGTTATTCCACACTAGGATTGTGGGCACCCGGAGCGTATCCTGGAGTCAATAGGCACGAGGCAGAGACTCACCGTGGACAGGGCACCAGCCCACCACAGGGCACCAGCCCACCACAGGGCACGCACACAGTCAATTTAGAAACCCCAATTCACCAATGTCTTTAAATTGCAGGGGAAACCGGAGACCCCCAGAGGAAATCCACACCACCACGAGGAGAACATGCAAACTCCAGGACCCAGAAAAGGACCCAGATTCAAGACACCCAACCTTGGAGGTGTGAGGCAACAGCACTACCCACTGTGGGGCCCTAGTGTTAATTCACTAAAAATAAATCAAATAAAGTGGCCTATTAAGGAGGGGTGCATGGAGTGGGAGGGATTGCTCATGATGCAGAGCTTCTTCAGCATTCTCCTCTCAGACACCTCCACTAGGGTCTCATGTTTGACACCAAGAACATAACCAGCCTTTTTGTCAGCTTTGTGACTGTTAGCTTCAGCTTCCTTCAACCAACTCCCTCAGCTCACAGCTGCAAAAAACAATACACTCTCAACCACGGACTGATAGAGCATGGACAACATGGTCCTACAGACATTGAAGGACCTGAGCCTCCATAGTCCTTGACCACCTCAATCCGCTCCGCACACTGCTCCACAAAGCGAATACAAAAGTGTGCGTGCAGTTACCCTGGAAGGGTGGCGGTGAAAACCCTGGACATGCTACAGCAGGGGTGTCCAACTCCAGTCCTGGAGGGCCGTGGTCCAGCACGTTTTGGTGATTTCCCTGCTCAGAAACACCTGGTTCACCTCACCA
>JBBJLS010070204.1:0-12159 GCA_037577275.1 Bryconaethiops microstoma
ACACTGAAGCTCCTCTGACCACACCTGACCCTCCCCTCTGCCAAAAGCAGCTGCTCCCAGCACCTCCACAGGAAGACAACAGCCCAGCTCTCGACACACAACCTCTGCATCCTGCTGGTTAAAGTCAGCATCACAAACTGTTGACCAGGTCTTTCCATGAAGAACCTCCACTCTTCCAGAGCACATGTGGAAACCTTCAGTAAGTCTGGCCTTCCTATGTCCTGTATTGTTATTGTAGGCACATTAAAAATGCATATGATTAAATAAATCAACACATGATTGAAAGTGAAAGTAATATGCAGCTGTGATTCCTAAACTTTATAGGCTCGTTAATCCCCACCGGAAGATCTTTTCAGATGAACACACCAACCCCAAATGTGGATTACTCTTTTTTACTCTCACAAATAAATAAGTATTAATGACACTTTGTTGGGACACAAGTTTTGTGATTCACACTTAGGATTCATTTGGTTTGTTTTGTTCGATCGTAGGATGGATGTAGATGGAAGCAAAGTTAATTCATTTACTTGAATAAACAGAAAATATGTGACTAAAGCCTCCAAACAGAATTAGTGTTGGATGTTAGCAATGAGTGAAGGACATTATATATAAACAAGGTCCCTTGATAAATATTTGGTACAAATAATGTCCAGCAGAAGAAATGTGTGGCCACTCAAAGCAGGTAGCAATTGTATCTTTCATACCTGATTTTCATGAGTATATATTATTATCTAATTTCAAATTTGCCCACTTTTCGTGACTTATATAATTAACACGTTTAAATTTTCTGAAATTGCTGTTGTATATCACATTTGAGAGTGAATAAAGTAAATGTTGCAAGTTAATACAATCCGATATTTAGAAATAATTCTGGTAAAATATGTTAATTCATGGAAATGGTGACTGATTGCAGCTTACCTGAGCAGAGAACTCCAGCATCTAAACCATGACTACAGCCATGTCTACCCCATCCTTGTGATTTACAGTTCATCAGAGTAGATTCTGAACCAGTACAGACCACATTATTCATCCATATTTGTCCAGATCCTGGTCCAAACTGACCAAAATGTGGGGAAACCACAGCTTTCCCACAGCCCAGTTCTCTACACACAACTGCAGCATTTGTCATAGACCAGCCACGACCACAAACTGTTCCCCACTGCCCTCTGTGAAGAACCTCCACTCTCCCAGCACATGGACTCCCACCATCCACCAACCTCACAATGTCTGTACAACAGAGAAAGAGATGGTAATCAGTCCATGTTTGGATGTGTGTGTTTGTGTGGTCAGCTGCGAGATGTTTGTTTAAGATTCGGAACAACGCCTTTAGGTCAGGAAAAAAAGAAAAGTACAGTGCTGCCAGAGCAGATCTGAAAAGGACAATCAAGAAAACCAAATCTGACTATAGAAGGGACATAGAAAATCACCTCCTGGACAACACCTCCAGCAGATCACCAACTTCAGTGCGCAAACCCACACAGCTGGGGACTCGAGCATTGCGCAGAAGAGCTGAACACCTTCTTCACACGCTTCGAGACCCAAACCCCACAGCTAACAGCGACTCCATCCCAGCATAAACCAGTTTCCAGGTCCCTTTCACTGTCTGTACAGGTACAAAACATTAAACGGATGATGTCCTGTAATCAATGAAGAGCATTCTAATATAGCTTTCCCGATACTCCAGGTGGTTCAGCGTGGTGTGAAGGTGCAGTAGCTATGGCGTCCTCTGTTGACCTGTTTGCTCTGTAGGCAAACTGGTGGTGGTCAAAGGAGGGAGGGAGGCAGGCTTTAATGTGGTTTAGGAGTAGCCGCTCAAAGCACTTAGGTATGATATGTGCGTGTGTAACTGGGCAGAGTTGCTGTTATGGAGTCACTGTTAGCTGTGGGGTTTGAGTCTCAAAGCGTGTGAAGGTGTTCAGCTCTTGGTCCTTGTTCTGATGGACCTGTAGGGTGGTGTTAGCAGTCCAGGAGGGGTCAGCGGAAATTGTGGTGCCCAGGAAAGTGAGGGTGTGCACCCTCTTCACACAGTCACCCTTGATGTAGAGAGGTGGGGTGGATCTGGCCTGTCTGGGATGCATCCTGCAGTCCAGGATGATCTCTTTAGTTTTTTTAGTGTTCAGAGCCAGGTTGTTAAGCACCACTCAGACAGCCTCAGGACCTTGTCCCTATAGGCAGACTCATCTCCACTAGAGATACATACAAGTGCAATCCTTATCTCACCTCACTAAGTGTAATACTTTAGAACACTTGACCTGTAAATTGTGCATCATTATTGTCTGTCCGCAACTTCATGTTTGATGTTTATTGTCTACATTGTGTTTACTGTGTGCACTGTTTACTGTCTGCACTATGTCACTGTCTGTATTTGTTTGCACCGTTAAGTAGCCCCTACAATTTTATACATCCATCCATCCATCCATCCATCCAGTTGTAAAGTATGACAGCAACTGGAAGGAAAGACCTGTGGAATCTCTCTTTTACACACTGTGGGTGCAGCATGCCACTGAAGGAGCTGCTCAGTGTTATCAGAGGCTCCTGCATGGGGTGGGAGACGTAATCCAACAGGAATGATTCACAACCTCCACAGGGTCCAGAGGGCATCTTAGAATAGACTTGGCCCTCCGAATCAGTTAGTGCTCTTCCTTCTCCCATGGTTACTTTAGTTACTTTCCCATGTGTCCTTTGTTTATATCCCTTTTCTCCCCCTGTCATGTGTTCACTCACACATGTTTCTCTTTAGTGTTCTTCTGCATTCTTTTGTGTTTTTAGATGTTCCCCAGTTTAAAACTGGCACCGGTCATTATTTTCTTTTGTTCATTGATGCTCCTAATAAATAAACCCAATTCACATTTACATTGTGTCCCTCACTTTGACTGTTCGAACATAACAGATTTAAGATGAGAGAAAGAAAGAAAGAGAGAGAGAAAGAGAGAGAGAAAGAGAAAGAGAAAGAGAAAGAGAAAGAGAGAGAGAGAAAGAGAAAGAGAGACAGAGAGAGAGAGAGAGAAAGAGAGAGAAAGAGAGAAGCAGAGTCCTGACCTCTCGTTTCGGAGCTTGTAAAGGAGCTCTCCAGCTAGTTTCCTGCGGGCTCTAACACCACCCTCAGGTCCAGGCGGAGTGGGAGAGGGTGAAGAAGAAGCATCCTGAAAAGTAGGGGGCGCAGGGGACCTCCTGTCAGAACGCTCCTGTCTGTCATGAGGTCTCCACCACTGGTCCCGTAACACCACTCGCACCTGTAGGGAAAACAAAATAAATTAATCTCGCAGGTTAGGAACTGCCAGGAACTCATGCTTGGTGACGGATCTTCATCAAAGTTCTTCATTTATTGACTATGCAACAAATATTGTTAAAATGGGTAAGGTAATAATGCATTGGTTTTGTTATATTTCTTCACCATAACACTCACAAGTAGAACATACTGCTTTTAAACAGAAATGATGGAAATGGCAAAAATAATCTATAGCCTCTATATGGATGTGAGATGTCCGTGTACTCAGGTCTGCCAAAGAGTTGGAATAGTGAGAGGCTACAATCACACAGTAGTTGGAAGTTTTGATTGTATATACAATACATATGAAATTTACACTCATTGGTTGAAATATGTTACCACTGTTCCTTTCTTTGGATCTTGGCAAATATCGAAAACTGCATTCAGTCTATTGACTATTGTGATTTTTTTTTTATGTTCATGTGAACTGTGGAGGAATTTTCTTTCTTAGTACATATTTTATGTAATCACTTTTGTCACCTCTGCTTAACCATAACTACTAAATATCATTCGTTTTTAATATTTTAGCTTTGAGTGGGGCTTCAAACAATGCCAGTCTTGTGAGAGTATATCAGCAGAAGGCCCAGACATGAGCGAGGGAGTATTTGGCTCATTCCTTGGACACCCAAGGTCACTCCTAGCTAGGAAAACTATCTTTGTAGTGGAGCAGAGCAGTAAATTAAAGAGGTAAATGAAGGTTCAAATGCTTCTTAATATGTTAATCCTTTGAGGAGTGAGTTCTTTTACAATGGCCTGGAGAGTTTGTCCCATCCTTATAGAATTCTAGAGTTTCATTGATAGCTGAAACGATGTTTAGTGACGTCTTTACACTAATTTCGCCTAAACAAAAGAACCTGGCGTCCCACCATTCAGCTGTATTAGTCATCACAGTCTTCTGAAGTGTAACAGGTGTAATGAGTTAAAATTGTCCTCTGACACAGACAAAGTTGAATCTCTACTCTTATTACAAAATTATTACAAAATGTCCATGATCCACCAGTGGATAAACATGTCCATCACAGAATCACACAAAGAAAATAAAAAGTTATTGAATTTATTTTTAGCTTTTTTCAGCTCAAATAGCTATAACATTACTTGATTACACGAGAAATAGGATTAACTAATATTATTGTAATTTTTGACAGACTCAGTAACGAATAATATTTAAATTGTTTATTTTTACTGGAACTGAATAGCAAAATAAACATGCAACTAATCCTTACAAATGGACAGAACTGGGACAGAATGTCATCATAAAGAAAATACTGTCATCAATATTTTCATCCTCTTAAATTTTGTCACCCTCATAATGCCAATCTATTAGGATTTACTCAGTGCAACAGAATAAATCACTGTTTATGTTTGTGTGCCTCTTTGCTTAAAATCAGAGTAAGGTGATCAGTAGGCTGTTCTCCGGCGTTTTTTGAAGAAAGTTGGACTGGATCTTCGTCGAAAACAGTCGAGTCCCAGTGAAACATAATGCTACGCCAAAGTCATGTGACTCAATGTTTTGCCCTGATGAGCTAAACCAACTTAATGAACCTGTATAATTAAATTTAAAATGAATGTATCATTACACTACTTACTAGCTTTTATATATTCAAACATATTTCAAATTCACTTCATGTATTTCACGAAATCCCAATGTTTAACATAAATGTCATTTTCCTAAACAGGCCCAGTACTGAAATTAACAGGTATTCTGAATGGAGATTCTCCATTTACAGGAAAAGATATCCCAGGACTAGGCTTGATCACTGTCTAGCAAATCAGACCTAAAATCCTTGCAAGAAACAAACATACACAAAGTTATACACTAATAGTGCGGTCTACACGTTAGGTGCTGGTCTGATACAACACAAAAAGGGAAAATATCTAAACTAAACCTTTTTCTTTTCCCCTGAAACTATGACTAGGTTCTAAGTCCTTGTTTGGTAATCCAAGGACAGTCCATAGTGCAATATATCACATACCAATAAATACCTGTCATGCTTGCACATTGCATAATCTATTAATGCAGTAAAGACACCTCTTAATCCTCAATCCAAATAACTGCTCACTGATCTGGCTATGCTACAGTACAGAGAGGGAGCTGATTACTCTACAGTCCTGACTTATCTCTTTTCTCAGCATCAAACATTGCATTATAGATCACTCCCAGACTTCAAGAAATAGTCCTAAATAGTCCGGAACTGAAGCATAAAAACTGTACCCCTCCCAGCTCCCTCTCTGTACTCCCAAAACACTATATTTCATTTTAAACTCACCTTAATACTTTACCGTTAAAGAAAATGTAAAGGTAAACCTGTATCCGTACTGTACAGTGTACACTGAACTACCGTCTCCCTCAGTGCTAGAATGTAAAATACCAATGTTACCTCTGTATAGACTGTACTGTAATTCATGCCTGCGCATTTTCTTTGGTATGTGCTGTCATTTTCTTTGGTATAAGCAGACAAATACAGTAATAAATGAATTCAATTTACAGTAACAAAAAAAAAGGGCTGTAAGAAGAACAAAACGAAAAACACAAGAACACTCGAGATGCTTAACGGGGGAAATTCTGGACTGTGTCTGTCAGAAAGGCGTCACAGGGCAGGAACCAATCAGCAGCAAGGAGAAATAAATAACGTTCTCGGATTGGCTACTTTCAAACCTCCCGCCTCTGAGTACATGTGACTGTGACGTCCGGGCCTCATGCGCCACACCCCTCTTCCTCGAGCTGGCTGGATATGTTTAGAGCGGCGCCGAGCAGCGGAGGCTCATTCCGTTCAAAACTCATTCAAATGCATTTTTTTTGTTTTACCTATTGGAAAGCAATTCTCACAGGAATTAATTTTTTTAATTGAAATTTTACTGTTACTTGTCATTTCTCAATGCCTGTTTCTAAAGTGGAACTCATGCACATTTTAGTCTGGGCAAATTTGCTTAAAAAATAGAATGAAAACAATTTTTAAGTAAATCGATATTCAATGTCACAAGATTATGTACAAGTTTAATATTTATATCCTATTACAAGTCACAGCAGAGTCAGTGACAGCTAACTGCATAAAAATTGTAAACATATTTCTGTCTAGCAGTAAGTAAGTAGCACTGGCGACTGTGCGAGTGGACTGAGTGAGTTTTGGAAATTCACCTAATCTTGTACCGTGTATTATGCATGGACTGAATGAGTTTTGGTCGGTTATACTATTGCACATAAAGAGGTTAAAGAGCATTTAAAAGGACCCCTATCCAATACTTTTCTTGCATTTCATTTTGTACACCCGAGGTCCACAAGCGAAAGTGTATTTATGTGGTTTTATGTAACAATTAAAAGTGTAATTCATGTTCAAATGATCATCCAAACTCTTTATCCTTTAGAATTAAACAAGCCTAAAACTCTACGCCGATTCATTGCCCTCTACTGTGCCATTCAAAAATCAGTCCAGGTCCAAACACTCCTTTAGGGTGAAAGGGCAGGTCTTACCCACTGTAGGCTGAATAAACAGGTTTATGTAAATGAGCTGGTATCTGTGACATCACCAAAACTACGAATTCAAAACAGGCTGATTTGTTATGTATTGTTGCCATATATGGACTGTAGTGAAGGAGATGTTTCGCAACTTAAAAAAGTGTATCTATATTACATTAAACTCTTACTTAAAATGCATAAGAGGAAATATAAGGGATCTTTAACACAGTCTTCCATTCTTTGTTTGCATCTTAGTATTTTATTTTGAGCAAGATGATGCAATGCATGTGTAAGAAAGTTTTAGGCCTTGCCATGTCACCTAGGGTTGTAAATCTCAGACTTCATCTGATTCTCTGTCCAGGTAAGCAAAAATCCATTCGGACTCATGTCTCCTTATCTGACACAACATTATAGTGCATCTGTTTCCAAGCAGATGTGTCTGTCTCTCTGGCTTTTTTGGGACATCCATCATAAAGGAATGTATAAATGTGAAAAAAAACAAGATTAAACAAAGATGGTTATTTATAAAGTGTACATGATTCAATTTGATTTATTTTACAATTCATGGTTGTCTTTAAGAATACAATGAACACGAAAATGACTGGGATACAGACTCAGTCTCAGGGGGGTTGACATGGCCTCAGATTCGCCATGTTCTGTGAGAAACAACACCTCACTTTTACAGACATTCAGAGCCAAAGTGGCATATTCATGACTGACAGATGTCCAGAGCCCACTTCTAGTTCACATCTGACACTATTAAGATATTCTAAGGTAGAAGTCTTCATATTCAGACCTTGAGTTTGTTATCACTTATAGTTATCCGAACTATTAGAGTACCTGATTGGCGATTACACAGGACACTGGACTCAAAGTCCATAATTGATCGTCTGGCCTAATTTTTTTTTTAAGCATTAAATGTTTAACCCAAAATTATAATGAACAAAAGAAACAGAACTAAAATGGCCTGGTTTTATGGAAATAATCACAATCATTACAGTAATAATGTTCACATGTAAACAGAAAAAAAATCTCAGAAGGGAGAGAAAAGCAGGTCAAGAGCAAAGAGGGCTACATTACTGTATCACAAACTGCTAAAAATATCATGCCAGCTATGACAGACAGATGTCAGAACACACAGTGCATCACAGTTTGCTTACATATTAGGCTGCTTAGTCACAGACTGGTCAGAGTGCCCTTGCTGACCCCTGTCCACCACCAAAAGCGCCTATAATGGAAATGTGAGCATCAGACCTGGACCATGGAGCGATGGAAGAATGTGGCCTGGTCTGATGAGTCCTATTTTATTGTACACTTACTTTTCATATGATGAGGGCAGAGATGGCACCACGAGCCACTCCATTTCCCAGAGATCAATTTGTGTCTGTGGGATCTGATGGACAAACGTGTCTAATCCATGGGGGCCCCACCTTGCAACTTACAAGATTTAAAGGATCTCCTGTTAACTTCTTGGTGCCAGATACTAGAGCACACCTTCAGTGGTCTTGTGGAGACCATGTCTTAACAGGTCAGAGCTGTTGTCAGCCTGAGAGAGACCTGCACAATATTTGAAATGTGGTTTTATGTTATGGCTGTTTGGTGTATGCACATGTACAAACAAGACCCAGCTGTGGAACACTTATTGCCAGGTGGGACCAGGGGAGACACAAGACAGAGAAATACAAGAGGGTTGAGTGAGAGAATGAACAAACACAAGGAAGGAGCCCAGAAAGAGAGATAGGAACCCTAGCAGAGAAAACAGAAAAGGAAAGGGAACAACATAATAATTGAAGACAAGATATCTAGATCAATCAACAACGGATAATGTTACTAATTCTGTCCTGAGCACTCTGGTCAGAAACAATATTTTTAGCAAATCAAATATTTTCTTTTGCACGTCTGAAAACCACAAATGCATTAGCAGAATAATTTAATGTACAGGCTGTACTAAACACAGCTTGTTCTAAACAGTGTGTTATCTGTAAAGCTGCACGAGTCAGTGAGCGGAAACGCCCTCGGCACTAGCAGCTCGGTTTCGTTTCAAAGAAAACGAAAGCATTCATTTTGAATGATTTAATGATGCTGTAAAACATGTGAAAAAAAACTCATGGCTTCCAAAGTTTCTACCCCTTTCAGAATAGATATTAACCCTGGTATAAAAATCTCCAAGATAATCCATTTACAAGAGAAAGCAAAAACATTCTTAACATCCTATATAGGTTGTAAGTAAATAATTCCAAATAATTTCTATTCTTGACAAAATGTTAAGGGCTGTAGAAAACAATGAAAACAGTTATGATATACTTAATGAAGGTTTAATGTCCTGTCCTGCGGTCGCAGGGGCCTCCCCCTCCGCCTCTTGGGGCTGGCGCATGGCCTCTGCCACGGCCTGCGGCCGGGTTCAAGTAACATGTGGGGCTTATACTGAACATTTAAAGCTTGGCAAAGCAATGGTATCTGGCACATCGTGGCATCCAGCTTCACATCCTGCTTGCTAAGCTGCTGGACACAACAGGGGAAAAAAAGAGGGGACTAAACTGGGAACACATCAGTCACACTGAACATCGATCCTTTATAACAGATAATCCGAGTAAAAAACGATCCAAACACTGTAATAAACAGTTTAAAGTGTCTTTCTGCAGTACACAGATCAGATCTGTCCTCTGATGAAGTCAATGTGAAAGACGATGAGATCTGCACAGCCATTCCTCTGAGAGCAGCGGGGCAGGGAGAGTTTTTATCTCTCAACGTTTCTTAAAAAATTAGGACACGACTGTCCGCCAAAAACCTTTCAACAAGACAGATTAAACTATAGCTTAGACTGTGAGCTTTACGGGTCAGTTTTTAGATTTAAAAACTGGAGGGCTGGGATATATTGGTTGAAGCCAAATTTGAAAATGGTGTAAACGGTTAATATGTTCCAAGATAAGAATAAATACTTGTTCATCCATCAAGAAAAGATTTTTTTAAAAATCAGAAAAGCTGCTACTCTTATGAACACAGTTTTAAGTGAAAGTTTAAACATCCCTGGTTAAACGAATCCTCCACAGGGAACAAAAGCAAATATGGGATTTTTCAGCCAAGTTTAAGGATAAGTTTCTATTTATTTAGTTTCAATACAAAAACAATATAACAACATATGAAAAATTTGTTTTCTAATGTAATTACTAAAATAAATGTAAATGATTGGAATGTTTCATGACTCGACCTGAACTGAGTCACAATAGTTAAGAGTTCGTGTCACTGATCGTGTGCTAGTTCACGTACCAGGTTGAGGCTCCGTTATGCATCAGAGAGCACTAAAAGTTTTACACGGAACCCGTGTGGTTACTGTGATGATAAAAACCAGCTGAACGACCTGAACCGAGCGGTCAGGTCCAAACACTTACAGCACCTCCAGTTTACACTTTGTTTACTGACATTTTTACAAAGGCTCAGTGTTCATCTAAAGATGATCCGATCTGAAGTGAAGTTTGGTCTAATTTAATAACAGCTTTATTTGTTTCTTTGGTTTGGCTTGAATGGTGTTCAAGACGAATTCCGCAGCTTATCCTATCAGCTTTGTTGCAAACAGAAAAGATCTGCAGCATCTTTTGGAAAGGAGAGGTGAGACTGTGCCACAGACTGAGCCTCAGAACGGAAGCCTGATCACTTCAGCCACGTCTAGATGTTACCTACAGCTGCTGCAGGTGCCACAGCGCTTTCCATCATTTAGGAGTGCAGACGGACAGTCCGCACACATCCCCTGGAGTGCAGACAGACACTCTGTACACATCAGCTGGAGTGCAGACGGACACTGCACAGATCAACTAGAAAGTATATAGAGATTGTACATTGATCAGTTAGTGTATACAGAGACTCTGCATAGACCTACTGGTGTGCAAACATAGGAAGAGCCTAAGAAGAACGACTGGTTGATGTTTCTGTCTGGAGCATCCCTGATGTGGGGCTGGAGTGCTCCTTCTGGATCTCTGCAAGAGATCTGCACAGAGATTTGTGTACACAGGTTTGCCTGAGGGTTTGGATGAATTTTGCAATTAGCGTGAAGGTGTGCACTAGAGTGGCAGAATCAGAATGTCCCGAAAACGAGGAGGAGACAAAGAGGATTCTGTGTGTTCAGCGATTGCTTTCCGCACCGCTCCACGGAATCACACGACGCAGAGGAAGTGAACACCTCAGGACTCCCATTCCCAGCATTTCTCTTTCATAAATAAAGCCTTAATGCAGCAACCAGCAGTGTGCCAAAGCTTTACAGTGTTTCAGGGTGACTGCGAAGTTTATAAGATGTCAACAAATAGAAAAAAACATTATGGAACTGTCTGGAAAAATGGTGGCGCCCGTGCAGGCTGCGGCTTACAGAGCTCCCGAGACCGCGGTGTTTAACGTTAACTTTCGTATGTCGTTGTCTGCTAAAATAAGCACAGAAGTAAAGTTAAGTGATAGGGAAACACAGACGTATGTTTTGGAGCGACGAACTTTGCTCAGATTTCGGAAATACTGCGCAGAACTCTCCATTGAGCTGACCAAGACTCTTCACAGCCCTTGTTTACTTCGGCGGACGGAGAAGCGGACCTGGCCGAAACGAAAGCGCCGCGATCGGAAGCAGAAGTGAGGCAAGCGCGGCGGCGTTAGCTAAAGGCTAAACTCACAAGACCAGCGTTGCCGTCCGTCCTACTCACAAACGTCCGATCGCTGGATAAAAAGCTGGATTACATCAAGTTGCAGCGAGCGAACCAGTGGGAAATGAGAGACTGTTGTGTTTTTATTTTCACTGAGACGTGGCTGCAAGACAACATTGCCGACTCTGCTATCCAGCTCGATGGTCTGACCAGCTTCCGAGCGGATAGAGACGCCTCTTTGTCCGGTAAGACTCGCGGTAGGGGGCTGTGTGTATGTAAACAGAAAATGATGTAACAAATGCTGCTGTTACCATGCGACACTGTTCCCCACTGATCGAAGTTTTATCTGTGAAATGTCGACCTTTTTACCTGCTGAAATGGTGATCAGCATGTACCGCTGGCCTAGCACTACAGCTAACCAGGCGCTAGCTGAGCTGTAAGAAACTGTCAGCAAGCTAGAAACCGCGGCTCAGGGTTGCCAGAGCCAGCTTGTCTCGCGCAGTGAGGAGAGCAAAGCAGGACTACGGACAGAGGATCAATGAGCACTTCAACAACACCAGAGACACACGTCGCATGTGGCAGGGCATTCAGGCCATCACAGACTATAAGCCCAACCCACACAGCAGTGCTGGTGATCCCTCCCTATCAGACGAGCTCAACAACTTCTTTACACGGTTCGACGCACAGAACAAAGAGCCTGCGAGGAAAGCGACACCACCCTCCAGCGACCCCGTACTCCGACTCTCCACAGCTGATGTGAGGAGGACTCTCTCCAGAGTTAATCCACGCAAGGCTGCAGGACCCGACCTCATACCAGG
>JBBJLS010070205.1:0-12158 GCA_037577275.1 Bryconaethiops microstoma
TGTGTGTGTGTGTGTGTGTGTGTGTGTGTGTGTGTGTGTGTGTGTGTGTGTGTGTGTGTGTGTGTGTGTACGCACGCACGTGTATGTGTTAATGGTATGCTAGACCCCCACTGAGTGCCTTGGGCTGTCATATCTCTTTCACTCGTAGGGCTCCTCTGAAGACTCAAGGGACTCTGGGTAATTTGTCATGTCACGGCTCTTGTTTGGACATGAGTGAAATCGTTAGTGTCTGTGAGGCTCCACTGGCTCAGCCATGTTAAAATTAGTAGTCCCTCTAATACTGCTCCCATAACTACAAAGCAAGTTGGAAACACTGTCTACACTGTTACAGTTCAACTGAATGCACTATAGAATAGTATTATTACACTCATTTCTGCCATTTATCCATACGAAACTGCCTGTCTGTGTACCAATAATATACACTATATGGACAAAAGTATTGGGGCACATCTGTTGTTCAGGGTTTGGTCTAGACCCCCTTACTTCCAGTGAAGATCAATCTTAATGCTTCATCATACCAAGACATTTTGGACAACTCTATGCTTCCAACTGTGGACACAGTTCCTCTATTCCAGCGTGACTGTGCTCCAGTGCACAAAGCAAGCTTCATAAAGACATTGTTGGATGAGGGTGGAAGAACTTGACTGGCCCACACAGAGCCCTAACCTCAACCCGTCCAACACCTTTGGGATGAACTGGGACAGAGATTGTGAGAAAGACCTTCTTGTCCAACATCAGTGTCTGACCTCAAAAAAGCTCTACAGAATGAATGGACACAGATTCACACAGAAACTCCAAAATCTTGTGGATAGCCTTCCAAGAAGAGTCGAAGCTGTTATAGCTAAAAAGGGGGAACAACTCTTTCAACATATTAAAAGTTTATGTATTTGAATGTAGTGTCATTAAAGTCCCTGTTGGTGTATATTGAAAGTATTTCACTTGGGCTAGGTATCGTTCACAGTATTTCCATGCCAATAGCTGGCCTTCATTACTGAACGTTGAACTATGCTCTTTGTCGTATTGTATGGAAAAGAATGCTAAAAATCACTTTCTTCAAAATAACAGATAGACGATTGATAATGTAATATAATGATGGAATGCAAGATAGGTAGATAGCCTTGTAGCTTTGTGCACTTAGCTTGTACTGAGAAATAGGAAGAAAATGGAAAATATAATTAAAGCATGATTGAAAAAGGAAACTTCTCACTCATGATAAGAAAACATTTTATCATAATAAAGAAAACATTTCACTCATGATAAAACTGTTGATTTGTTAGAGCAGCAGTTTCGTGTGCAATCTATTCTTTATACAGCATGAGACTCATTGGGGTAATATACGTTTCACGTCTGTTGTTGTTGCTGTACTGCACGTGAGCTCAGGAGGTGAAGAGATTCATTTGGCCGTTTGATGAGCTGTGCATTAACGGGTGAAAAAGTGCTGATTTGAATAGATTAATGGGCTGCAGTTAATCCACAGCTGCAGGGGATCATTCCTCCAGTGGAATATATATATAACCTCACAGCTAGGAGGTCAGACGAGCAAACTGATTTAACCCTTTTGTAGTCCGTTTTTTTCCTGCAATTACGAATGTGTGGTGTAATTTCACGTTCGCTCATAAATCATTAAAAGCAGAAATTCTGTCAAAAATCTAATATTCTGCCAAAATGTGGTTCCTAACTTGTTACTAGATACCACATTAGTGTAAGGAGATGAAAAGGTACGGGTTTTGTTTTTTGATTTACGCCATGCTATTTCAAAAATTCAGGAAAAACAGAAGAGCAGAGTCAAACCAGTCAATACAGAAAGTTAACTCAAAGTAAAAATATATATAAACAATATTTGTGTGTTTGTGTTTAATTATATATTTAATTATGTAATTATGGTTTAAGGCTGTAGCAAAATGATAGCTGCAACTCGACTTAAGAGTAGAAAATAGGAACAAAGGGCAATAGTTACAATAGTACATTGAGAGTGAATTTATAAGTAATTCAATTTGCATAATGGTTGCAATAGTGTCTGATTTCAATCACATCTGATTCCTTTAGCAAGTGTTTTGACTACTAGCTCTGATCTTGTAGCCTGTGTAACTCACATCCACACACATACATTCACTCTCGCTCTCGATTAGAGCACCGCTCCCTAAGGGAGGGAAGCATAAAGGCTGCTGTAATGTCCCAGGTGTCTGCACTGACTAATGGACCCAGCGGTGCATGTCATTACTCACCAGGCTTATTAATGTTTCCTGCTAAAACTCTGGAGTGGCAGATATTCAGACATATCTGATTTGTGTCTCAGAGCGCTTCTGATTTCTATAGAGAGGGTGCCGTATACACTCTGAAATGCTAATGGGTCCTGGCTGAAGCAGATGCTGCTTAAAATGTGGGCCAGGATGAGGCAGAAGAGGAGCAGCTTCATATACTGAAACAAATGCTGCTTTACTTTCTCTGTTCTGAAAATGGACTTACAGATATTGTGAAAGCGAAGATTCTGCTTTAGAGAAACTCTCCAGAGAACCCAGGTTCGTGCGGAAGCAATGGAAGCACTCTGCTGTTTGATTGGGATTTGTTTTACATGGGGAGATGAGGTAATGTCTTTTATATTGGTGTTTCTCAGTGATTTTAGTCCTGTCTGAATCCATCATTTCGTTCATACAATGCAGTCCAGCATCAGTAAAGATTCCAGCATCTTCCACCTTCTGTGATACAACCTGTAAAAATGACCCCAGGTTAAATTAAGCTCATGCAAGCTGTCATGTTGCTAAATATTCTGTAATAAATGTTCCATTATTTTCCTAAAGCATGGAGGTCCTCAAAAAAGCACTTACCTCTGTGGCTCAGGTCATTATGCACTGTCTTACTGCAAGTATATGACTCTGAATATTAAACATTGTGTTTTAGGAAAATACGGTGATGTTGATCGTTTGCTGAAAATTCCCAATCTAATGCTAATGGCATTGCATTCACTTAAGATTCTGGAGGGCTGGTGTCTAGCACAGTTTGGTAGTTTCCCAAATCACTCAACACACCCACTAAACCTGGCAATTAACAGATGAACTTATCCAAGTGTATTTTTTTTTTATCAGAAACAATAAAGATCAGAATAAAAAGACTTTACTGATCCCAAAGGAAATTGCTTAAATTGCTTTACAGCAGAAAAGCACCAAACTGTGCTGTACAAAGGCCATCCAGCATCAGAGTTGTGCACCCCTAACTAGGTACATCGTTATGGTTAATGTATGATTAAATTAAATGTTTGGACGTTTTATACTTAACATCATTTTAAACTGAGATTCCTTATCTCAGTTAATGGTCATGTACATTACAGACATTCAGTAGTAAAATTCCATCACCCCACCTCCCCATGTAGAACTAATACCATCTGAATAGTACTCTGTCAATCTTTTTTTCTTTCTCTTGTTTGGCTCACTTTATTTCACTTTGCTTGTCAGACATCATTAACTCTTCTCTTTTTTGATTGTAACTCCATGTGACATCAGCGTGCAATTATGTACTTGTGTGTACTGTGCCCCTTTCCTAACCCTCATGTAGTTCAGGAGCATACAGAGTATTACATCATCACTCTGATGCTACTGATAGCTGCATTGTTATAGTATTTTTTTAAACTGTTGAGCCATTTGCCTGTCCCTTCCATCTGTATATCTGAATACACAACCACATATCCCATACAGGGTTATTTACCCAATATACAAATGCAGATGGCAAATACCTTGAAAATGAGCCCTTTAGATATAACATAGTCTGTTTTGTTGTCCTGGTGGTGTGTGTGAGTGTCAGTGAAATAGAGGTGTTATGCTGTCTAATCTCTTCTGACTCTCAGACACTCCAGATTGGAGGGATTACAGGCAGCCATATAGTCCTATGGTACATCATCCTGATGGATTATCTCAATTTGCTCATCTTTTACTCCTGTAAGCCTCAGACTAGCAAACACCCACGCTGTGAGCAGTACTAAGAAGCAGGCACTACACACCCACACACTGCCTGTGGAAATGTAACCATATGAAAAGGCTGCTCAGTAGGGATCCTAGCCCATGTAGTCTTTGGCAAAGTTTAGAATTGCACTTTATAGAAGTGGAAACTAAACAAATGTCAATTGCCTTCCAGCTAAGGTCAGAGCTGGATGCTATTGGTGACACCCAATAATGTTGCTGGCATTCATGGCCAATGGCCTACTAAAGTACACTTGCTGTTATTTGGTGAGAAGAATGATATAAGAATAGATCTTTTGGCATGTTTCTTTATAGTACAGTTGCATTCTATGATGATGTGTGAAAAAATCACAAAGCACAGTGACTGGTTTCCCATAGTTTGTGAAAGATGAGTTAACACCTTTGGGCTAGTATCAGGATGATAGTTATGAAGTGTCCATTTGTGAAACGTGAAGACTTCATAGCACAGCATGAAATTGTTCTCTGCATTTAACCCGTTTACCAAGTGAAGCAGCAGGCAGCCAGCAACGCAGCGACCAGGGAGCATTGTGTGGGGACGGTATCTTTCTCAAGGGTACCTCAGTGGTGCCGTTGGCGGTCCTGGGATTCGAACCCATGGCCTTTTGTTTGCAAGGGCAGATCCTTAATCACCAGGCCACCATCTACCCCATTGTATGTCAAGGAAGATTCCTACTAACTAGGAAATATATTTGTTAAAACAATGGACAAACATACAGAAAAATAAAGTGTGTATCATCAAAAATATCAGATTAATTTTGATTGTGATGGTATTAAATTTTCAGCCATGTAAAGATGGAGAGTGTGCACTTTGTAAAGGCTCTATCTGGCACCTCTGCATCTCAGCAGGGCACAGCTCTTACGTAACTGTACGTGTGTGCAAGCGTGTGCAATAAATGTGTGTTTGCACTTGTTAATCACTGCACTAAAGCCCATAATGACATTTTGAACCTGAGGAAAAATGTGTCATAAGTTTCTGCATTATGAAATTCTGAAAGCTGAACTGTGTTCCTTGGTCTGTTCGCTGGTATTCAGCACTGAATGATTGATCTGTTTTTCTGTGTTGGTCTCTCCTCAGAAGTATCGTCAGTGCATGGCTGGTCTCCTGGCCCCTCCCTATGGTGTTATGGAGAGTGGGCCCAGCGCTGACAGTGAGTCCACTCTTTCTTTTTTCATTTTACAGTTTCCAGAGCATCTTCAGGGGGCCTTAAGTATGTCATTTAGTTGTTTTCCATAGAACAGTGAATTCCTCTAGCCTGCACAATTTGCTTTGTGTTTTTTAACTGTGCATTTAAATTTAAAATCCATCAGCTTTTCCACTGAGCACCACAAATCCTGCCATTTGTCATCAAAGTTGATCAGTCAATATCGGGTGATCAGTCACTCATCCATCAAGGATGGACTGTGTGGAGCTGTACTTAGAACTTCACCCACAGATTTTGAAACTGAAAAGAATTTGCTTTTTATTATATGTGTCAGGCTGATCTTTCGGGTCCTCTCTTCATTCATATAGTTAAAAAATGATTAAACGTTTAGAGAAAGTGAGACTCCACCATGCAAAGCCTGCCAGACCATCAAAACAGTCACCAAAAAGTATAAAAGGCTCTGAGAGGTAGGACAATAAATCAAGCACCACTTTTTCTTCATATTTTCAAGAAGCTGTTTCTAAAAAAGAAATAGACCGTAAAAATTGTGCTAGAACACTAGTTCTGGACATCTGAGGTGTGAAATAAGTTGTAATTGGGGATTACGTGGATTGTCAGAAGCAGAAAATGAAGCCAACTTCTGAGAAAGAACTTTGGAGATTTTTACAAGAAGCACAGAAGAACATCCCTGCAGATTTCTGCCAACAAACTGAAAGCAGATTTCACTAAAAGCAGGGAAGTTTTGATAAAAGCAAAGAGTGGACACATTAATTCCTGAACAAATGTTCTGTTTAGTTAATGACGCTTCTGTGTACTTTTGTAAAAAATGTTAAATATCTGTCATTTGCTATCATTAAATAAATAAAAGGGGGTCCCCGACTTTTGCAGAGAACTGAAGAAGAGTAGGTATTTTTGTGATGTGTATGTGAAGGTCAATGAAATTGTCGTTCGAATAATTTTACAAGAAGAAATAAATACTGCAGTTATGAGCATATAACTTGAATACAAAATGCAGTGTGTAGTTCACTTTAGTAAGTAAGTAAGTGGGTAAACTTTATTTTTACAACACATTTCAAGAACCAAAGTGCTGTATAATACAGACCTGAAATACCATAAAATAAAATAACAATGAAATCAGATATGCAATAGTATTTGAATAGTCTAGCAAAGTGAGTTCTTTTTTTTTTCATAATAATCTTTCTCGATTAGTAAGGTTTACAGATAAGAGTCTTGCTACAATATATCTGATTTTGGAAGACGAGGTTCTTCATGAGCTCAGTATATTTAAAAATGTATCCTTACTCATGTACTGTACATGTTAATACATTTGTAGTGCTAAGATAATCAGAATAAAAGGGGAAGATGACATTATTTGGTGCACATTTTCAGAAGTACAAGACTTTTGTCCCTGTCTTAGAAAAACTATATAAAGAGCTGTATCCCGACTGAGAGAAAGGATGTGTTTTGGATAAGATTAGAGTATTACTGGCCCGGATGCTCTAAATGGACTGTTTGTCCTGAAGGAGAGGAGCTTACTGTTGGAGCCTTAAGTGATGACCAAGCCTTTCTTCCTGACCTCCCTCAGGACCTGCCTGTGCAGATTACACACAGTCTCACGCAGCCTCACCACCAACCAACAGCAGCCTCCTCTCTGCCCCTGCATTTACTTTACTGTTTTGATCCAGTGGTTTAATATTTAGGCTGTTGTGGTAGACATGTTCTATTAATTAGTAAGTGCGGTGTGTGTGTGTGTGTGTGTGTGTGTGTGTGTGTGTGTTTCTGTGTTTTACAGAAAAAAATGTTTACCAGTGACTTTTCTAATCCAGTTTTTAACTGTTTTTCATAGGAATGCCTGACAAAGAGAACCTGAGTACCAACTCTCTGGGATCAGTGCCCAAGCACTTGAACAAGGTATGAACAAACTCCCAGTGCTCACATGTCATCTGCTTAAACCTTATACCTTAAAATAATAATACATTCCTATACAATGCTTTCCTTTTTTATTTGGTTGCTACACTGCACTCCATTGAATTTTTGGTTCTATTTTCATTATTGTCATATTATTTACCACAAATTTGTCTTTTGATTTACTTACTTTTAACACTCAGACTCATATTTATTAATCTGGGTATGATATATGCATTTAAATAAAAAATGCATATAAAATGTAATGCATTCGTTTTCAGTGGATTGGATTTCTGTAGAGTGCTACAGGGAAAGCTACACTTGCAGGGCGGCCTAAATATTTGCCCTCTTCCTTTAACTGACGCAAATCCAGGCTCCTGCCTGTATGGATACTGATGTAATAACATCCTTTCCATTCTACGGTCTTCTCAAAATAATGCAAGAATGGAGTTTTTATTCATGGTTCCGTCTAAATATAAACACAGCAGTCGTGGCATGCGTATGTGTCCCTCATGCTTCCTGCCCCTCCTGGGCTACAGGTCATTTCCTTGCCTTTCACAGCCTGTTACACCCCTCTGGATTTACAGCATGACTTTTGGATGTTCATAGTCTAGAAATGTCTTACTGAAATACCACTCTTTAGTGCATTTGCATCACTTCTTAAGAAGCCATGAATTCTGCAATACTACGATTATACAATCGAGTTACACTAACAAGTTTGAGTCTGTACCTTTTTATTTAACTTATTTTGAGGTTAAATATTGTAAGAATATTTTTAGTTCCACAAAAAAGTACTCACAACATTAACGTTTGGTGTACAGATACAAATTCAAATTAAAATACCCCCATTCTACTTATAAATAATAATATGGTCTGGATTGAAAATCACATTTACTCAGTTTTTCTGTCTCAGTTTGTCTGATGAGTTGAGTAGTAACCAATCAAATGGGACGGAAACCAACTGCTTATAGTCTGTGAGACAAATGCAACTCTTTCCCCACCTTCTCTCACTCAACTTACACACACCCACACACACACACACACACACACACACACAAATTGACCCAATGTGGTCAAGCTCTTTTGAGAATGCATTTCATAATATAGTCTTTATTCATCACAGCAAGTCAGAATCAGAATTAGAATCAGAAAACTTTATTGATCCTGGAGAAAATTGCTTTTGCTACTGCCGCACAATCACACAAAGGCACAAAGACAAGAATGATATAAATATTATATGAAAGTGAAAAAAGTCAAAATAAAATTACCCAGAAAATAGTCTGAACTGCATACTATACATGTTATGTAATAATATGCTTTGGTCATTAAGTGAAGTGGATTTAAATGTTATAAATAAATAATGTAACCACTGAAGTAATTTATCTGGTGTATTGGCTAACTACCATAAATAATGGTTTCTGTACCTAGTCTGTAAGTTATTGCACGTAACACAAATAGTGATATTACATACCAGACTACATGTATACACACATGTAACATATTATACACATACATACATTTCACATACTACATAATGAATATTGTATACTACAAAGACTATAAAACTAAAAAACAGCTGCTGTCTACCTTTGTACTGTGGATAAGCAACATTTGCACTGCCTTTTTGTGTCTGTTGTATTTATTTTTCTAGTGTTTTCTTGCTTGTTATTTGTTCTTGCACTCAGTGTAGGTCTGAGAGAAATGCAGTTCCAGTCCTCTGTGTAAACTTTCTATGGGAATTATGGGAATTAATAAGAATTAACCTGACCTTTTTAATATGCAAATATACAAACAAATATTACATTTTGTTTGGTCATAAACAGATATGCATGCAAAAGGATACAATAAAAAAAAAAATGCTTAATTCAGTGCTTAATTCTTTCATCGAACAATACATTCTTTCACTAACAACAAAAACATTAATGTTCAGTAGAATATTCCTAACAGCTCCTCCTTTGAAATGTAAAATGAAAGGAAATTCCCTTTCCCGAAAAAGTCCTGTTCAGCTAATCACATAAAAGCAATTTTCCTGAAGCTTTTCAAGCCCAGTTTCTACATGTTCTGCATTTTTGCTGAACAAATGGAATGGCCTTAAAATATTTTACAAATGATGTGTAAAATCTTGTATAGTCACATAAAATTGTCTAGCAGGAGGCAGAAGAAACAGCATCACCTTTACAGTAGCTAGCATCATGATAAGCTAGCCTCTTTAATGAAATTGTGCTAGCTCGCGTACATTCAGCATATCTGATTTACCGGTTACCTAGCTACTGTATGAATACATTTTTATTTAATAGTTGCTAATTAAACTTTTACAGCATAGATCAAATATTGATCTATATATATAAACCCCCATTTATCGCGGAGGTTAGCACCCATATATTGTGAAAAACCGCGAATATGTGATGTGGTAAAATAAAAGGCCTATTTTTCTCAAGAAAGTTGTCTCTCACGAAAGTTTCTGGAATTTTGCAACCCTAGTTGAGACTGTGTCCATTAATTGTTTTGGTACATAAACAGTGAAGCATCATTTTTTTTTTATAGAGAAGCATGAACTCGTGAAGGCATATAGATTCATTCAAGGTTATGGAGCTTTGTCAGATTCAATAGTGCTTAAGCTTTATCTCAGAAAATTCCTGTTGCTGCTTAATAAGCAGTGCTAAAGTGTGCATTATCACGATGTGGATGGGATGTAAAGAAGAGTTCTGTTGCGTAATGCAAAACTGAAAGAGTGTGTGTGGGTGTTGGAAATGCAGTCTATCAGTGTGTGTACTGGCCGTGGCTGTAGGGCAGAATGGTTTCTCTTGGGCTTCCAGAAAGACAGAAGGAGAGCAGCTCCTGCAGCCATGCCTGCTGTTCAGAACACACTGTGATTTGATTCTATTCGCTGTTGTAATGGTAATTGTAATGGTTAGACCAAAAAGGTCAATATATGTAAATGCTATTGTGCAATATTTGTAAATGCAGTACAAACACAGTAAATTCAAATTGGATTGTCTCACTGGACTGTATGGGCTGAGTAGTAGTGAATGGTACTTTAACATACTACATGCAAATGAGGACAAATCGCTTTTCTGGGATGTGAGTTTTTTAACATATATGTTAAATAATGTCAAATAACGTCTAAGACACGGCATTCAGCTTATTGATTTTTTTTTTAATAACTGGTCAGAAGACATAAGAATGTAGCGATTTAGAGATACGACAAAAGAGCTGATGTGTAAAGGTTTATAGACTTTCCATTCTGTTTTTCAAACTGATGGAAATGTTTGCATGTTAAAATGATTAAAATTCAGTATCTATTTTCATTCTTTATGCTGTTAATCTTTTTTGTCTATGATGGTAATTTAACAAAAATGAGAATGCATAAATTGGCTTGCCGACTGATTGCTTTTGGTTTCTGCAAACAGCTGATAATGAAATGTTGAATGTTTTATTTCACTCGTTCTGTGTGTGAAATGAGTTTCTACACAGTACATTGTTTGACTGGGTGCAGGAGTGGATTTGAATGACACTTCACATCACAGCTTCTGGTTGCTTAAAAGGTACCCACATTCAGTTTAAGTGCTGATTAGCAGTGAGCGAATTAAACTGAATTAAAATTGTGAATCAATTAACAGAATGCATGCGTTTGTACAGTTTATGCACATGGCAGAATATGAGCATGAAATGCTAATCAAGATAAGATTAAACTATCCTGACCATAGTTTGTAGTGACTGTCTGTGGACAGAGACCCATTGTGGAGTTGGAGGATGTTACAAAGTCTTGATCTTTTCCGAAATAATGTTCTGTGACCGGTATAGTGTGATATAGGGGGTCCTTGGGTTACAACAGTCTCGACATACAACGAGATGCTCACTTCCACTCCCACTCTCGCTCAACTTACACCGTTGGCCTCGTACCTACGGACTACGTGGGCAAAATAGTTTGGTTGCTTGCGGCAGAAGAATTCGCAGCAACGCGACATATGAGTGAGAAAGGTTTCCATTTACTTTTTCTGTGGCTTAGTTGTGTTTTTATGATTTTACAACTGTGTTAGGATTGGTAAGTGACTTAGGCTAGGGTGTGTTTTGACTAACACCAGAATTTGTGTCACATTGCTGTCAAAGGAACGGATCTGTGTTGTAACTTGAGGACCCCCGGTATAATGATCTGGAAGAAGCCTTTGTGAATTAGCATTTCTCAGCAGCGGCTAGTGGTGTGTTTTGATGAGGGTGATGATTGTGCACATTCTCAGGTGTCTAACACAGCTCTTCAGGCTGCGCAGGGATGAAAAACACATTGATTATTGATGTGTTCTTCAAATGGCATTGTCTGAGGGAGTCGCTGAGCTGTTCATTCTGAAGTCTATCAAATTAAAGTGACTGTTTTATGAAAGACTGAGCAAATTAACAGATAACCAGCAGTTAAAACACAACATGCACCTTTTTCTGTCTCTCACACACCCTCTGTTTCCATCTCTTATTCATTTTTCTGTTTCTTCATCTTGTTTCTTCACCGCATGCCTCAGCCTCTCTCTACATTTTGTTTTGCAGAAATCATTTATTGAAACCATTGCCCAACTCCACCCCAACCCCCTAATACAGGTACTAATTCCATCCCATCAGCAGATTGCCCGCTGTTTGAGCCAATCACAGCACTGGACCATGCAGGGTCCTGTCCTGTGGTAAATATTTGTCTGTTGTAGGTACCGTCTGAGAAGATTTTGCGGGCAGGCAAAGTGCTGAGGAACGTCATCCTCTCCAAAGCACCTCACATGATCCGAGACAGGAAGTACCACCTGAAAACTTACAGGTGAACATCTGAGGAACAGCAAGAATTTACTCTTGACAGAAAAAAATCATACATAAAATGTAATCGATTCAGATGAGTAAAATAAATTGATAATAAATGAATAAAAATAAAATAAATGTGTTGAGGTAATAACTGAAAAGAAATTGAGGAATCACTCAAATTGTAATAAACATCTAAATAAAAAGTGTATTTCTTTAGTAAAAAACAGTAAATAACATTTTTTCAGAAGTAATGTTTTGATGCTACCATTAACTCAGTGAATGGTACTCTGTGTGTGTGTGTGTGTGTGTGTGTGTGTGTGTGTGTGTGTGTGTGTGTGTGTGTGTGTATATGTGTGTGTGTGTG
>JBBJLS010070206.1:0-12156 GCA_037577275.1 Bryconaethiops microstoma
TTTTAACACTAACTTAACACTACTGTCCAGTAGTAAACAGGTTTTAAGTAGAATTTTCCCAGGTGCCTAAAACTTTTTGCACAGTACTGTGTGTGGTCTGTTTGAGTCATTAATCCTAAGAAATAGTTTTTATGTGGTAAAAATATACTCATATAATAATGACTAATAGTGACATTCACCAACAGTTTCAAACCTGTACCTTTTCTGTTATTCTGATAAAATTACAAAAACATGACATAAATGTAATCATTTTATTTTTTCGCAAAACAAGACTTTGAATATTTGCATAACAGGGCCATACCCTAGCGTCATTGTTTGTCATGTCCTCTTTTACTCAGAAATATAAGTATCATGTTTCCATTACCGTGACTGATGCTAGAAAGTTTGATGTCTTGACCTTTAATTAGCACATGACATCATATTTTGTAGCATCTGTCTGTTGACATTGACATGATAACTGACATGGTAACACGACACTGCTGAATTATTGAACGTAATCTGTTATGACAGCTCATGACATGATGTGTTTATGTCAGTGTGTTTACTGTATATCCTTATATACACTTTAGAATTTTTCTGCTTGACTCAATCAGCTACAAGTAAGAAACTATTCGTATTGAATCACACTGTGCTTTTGCTAGGGGTTAAAGTTTTCATTCATTGGTCAAATGATCCATATTGCAAGTCACCCATTATGTCAGGTAGCTGCTATTGAGAATTTTGTGATATTAATTACTCGAATACTTTACCATGTTAGTGCTCCTTTGTTTGATCCGCATCACATCGACACATGTCTCAAAGGACTCCGAACCCTCCACCACAAATGAGTATTGATGGTGTGCCGCTCCGTGAGCCTGGCAGAAATCACTTGATCAGTTTCTGAAGTTTCTCTCAGTGTCTCCATTTCTCACAAATCAAAATGTAACGTTTGAGTGACTGAGCTATATTGATGGGCTGTTAGTCAGAAATGCTTTTCTCTGTGCATTCCAGTAAATACTATCACATTAGTCTGAACTGATTCATTTTATGTCATCCAACCAAAGCATGCGTTTTATAAGCTTTCGGGCCAAGTCTCATAGCCGTCCGTGTTTAATGAAAATTGTCCAGGCTGTGTCAAGAATAAAAATGAATTCATTTTTATAAGCTCTCATGCCTTACTGCATTATACCACTGAACCATGGGAACCTTTTACAAAAAGGTCCAGATGAAACTTGAATGCTTTTTGTGCTTTAGCAGTATGGGGATTTAATACCTGCAAAATAGCTTTTTCAGGGTATTAAATGAGGCCTGTATTAGTTGGATGTTGATGTCCTTACAGAATTTGTAGCAACTAGAACAAACTGCCATTCAGTAATGCCTTCAGGGTTGGTTAGATACTAGGGGGCGCTCTTCCAAAATCAGTTTCTTCAAGTCAAGTGGAAAGCAATAGTACTGGAATGTAATTGTGTCCTTTATATTTGCATGTGATCAACAGCAGTTCAATATAAATTAACAGTAAATCAATAAAAATACAGAAACTCTAGGCCAGTATTCAAAAACAAATGTAACATGAATGTGTTTTGTACTTTGTGTTTTATCTTTTGGAAAATATAGAAAGGAGTTGATTGATTTAATCAAATATATCCTTTCCCAAATTAGAGTTCCTGCATTACTGGCTAGAAACGTTGTAGCCATTTAGCTCTGTTCAGTTCCGTTAACAGTGGACTCTAGGTGGTCTCTAGAATTTGGCAGTCATGGTTTTGTATAATGGCAGTAGGAAGTGTCAGAGTCCACACCAGCTTTCTGAGGTTTCACTAACCAGGGGTGTCCAGTCCAGTCCAATATGGCAGCAGGTTTTCATCCCAAACAAACAGAAGCTCACCTGATTCCTGTTGTTTAATTAGTTAGACTCAATGAATCATGTGGATAGGATTGGACACTCCTGCACAAAACCAAGTAATTGGAGACTCCCTACTCTCCAGCATTATTGATGATATAATAGTATTTAAATTGCTTAAGAATTTAAGTTTCTGCTGTTAATTTAGGTTCAAAAAGTTTGGAATTTAGTATCAATATTAAGTCATATTTGACTGTACAGTAACCCCCCGCTTTAACATGGATCAGCAGCTGCGTTTTCTGTCCATCGCGGATTTTCAAACCTCCTGCTTATGAGTACAGCTGACTGCGACGTCTGAGCCTCGTCCGTCATGCCCCCTCGTCCTCGTGCTGGTAGTTTATGTTTGGGCACGGCGCTCCAAACAAACAACCAGCTCTAGGACATGGGGTGTGGCAGGCGAGGCCCAGACATCACAGTCAGCTGTACTCAGAGGCAGGAGGTTTGAAAGTAGCCAATCCGAGAACGTTATTTATTTCTCCTTGCTGCTGATTGGCTGCTGCCCTGTGATACATCTGTGGCAGCTGCAGTCCAGAATTTCCCCCGTGGAGCGTTTTGAGTGTTCTCGTGTTTTTCGTTTTGTTCTTCTTAAAGCCCTGTACTTTTATTTTTGTAAATTAAATTACTGTATTTACCTGTTTATACCACAGAAAATGACAGTGCATACCAAACAAAAGGTGCATGCATGAATTACAGTACAGTCTATACAGGGGTAACATCAGTATTTTACATTCAAGCACTGCAGAAGTTCAGTGTAAACTGTACAGTACTGATATAGGTTTACCTTTACATTTTCTTCAAGGGTAATGAGTTTAAAATGAAATTAAAGTGTTTTGGGCGACAAACAGGGGTTTACATCATATCAGTCAGTAAAACACTGCATTACAAACTGTTGTAGTCTGTTTTGGCTTTTTAAAATAATATCATTGGTTGTAGCTCAAGCTCTATCACAGATGGCATTTAGAATCCCAATTTTCCAGCCATTTTGAATATTGTACATCAGTTGCTCATGGCTTTTGGCAATTGATGTCAGCTATTAAGCTTTTATCAAGGTTTAAGGTTCTTTTGAATAATATTTAAGGCCAGGTTTAATGCTAGCCACAAAACATAGAGCGTCTTACTAAATGACGTTGTTCTGTAATCGGATTGCACGCCTGTAGTGTGCTTGGACCGTGTTTACATAAACACGTATAGAATTCAGTGTAATAGCATGTCATTGGAGCGAGGAAGACACAAAGGAAGCTGTCCTGAAAGCCCGTGAGGTTATTATGTGGGGATGAAGGGTGCACAGGGGAGCACAGGGAGGGTGTGAAATCGGGGAAAATGGGATAGATCTCCTTCCCCCGCTCCGCGTTTCATGCAAATGCAATGCTTTGGCCGCCTATCTGTCTGCCGATAATCAATCCCGTGGTGTGACGGGGGTGGGGTGGGGGTGTATAAAAGAGACGGAGGGTTTAGAGCTGTGTGGTCGTGTGGGTGGGACAGGCATTGTGTGGGTGTGCTGATACAGGACCCCAGCACAACAGGCGTGTACAGCTCTGACCTCACAATTCCAGTTCTGTTTCTTTAGGGACGATTCAGGGCTGCTTGAAATTTCAGATTTCAACTAAATTTGATTCAGTTGCTGAGATGCTTTTTGTACACAATTAAAATCTGCTAGGATCAGAATCTGCTAGTTTCATCTGTGGTATGATTTTATTATGTAAATAGTGTAAACCATCAAAGATCGTTTGTGTTTAAATGCTTTTGTGACACCCCAAACTATCTTTAGCAAATAAAAATAAAGGAAAACATGTTGTAAATTAGCCTGTAGGCTATAAATTAATCTGGATCAGCATAAAAATTCATGTTTCATTGATCAGTGAACAACTGTTAAAATTCCATCCATGCAAATTTGACTGGAGTGCATTAAATCAGTGCGTTATTAACACATCTAACGTGGAGAAAGTGCCACATTTCATTAGGATTAAAGCAACATTTTAATTTCAGATATCCAAAAATGTGTGCATACTCATTGAATCTTCATTATCATTTTTCATAATAGGATCTAACATTCTAACAATGCATCACAATTCCTCAACCTCCCAGAGGTACAGGGCCAGAGCCTTTCTGCCCCATGAGGTGCTGGCAACCTGCTCGCTTCTCTCGGGCCTGTGTACTTTCCACTGGTGGACCTCTCTGCTTGTCTCCTGTAAGAATAGAGTGGTGTTGGAACGAATGCAGCGGGCTGCCACTTTCCTGAATGAGCTGGAGAATGTCTTTGTGGTGATGAAGTCATCCAGCCGGCTGCACAGAGGCACAGACAGTTCTCTCAGTGTCTCTACAAGAGGAAAAGAAGAAGGGTGTTAACAGCTTATTCACAAGCAGTCTGCTGCAGTTTCCCTCTTGTTGTTCTGCTAAAAAAGGTTTTTATATTATATATATTTTTAGCCTTTTAAAGCGAGCCATTTTTAATGTTGGTGTGGTTTCATGTACTAAAACCAGTCCTAATTCGTGTTCATATTGCCAATTTCCACCCGTAGAAGCTGGCTGTTTTTATTACTGTGCTTTTAAGATGAATATAAGTAAATACCGTCTGTTCTGATTGGCCGGACTGTATTGTGTGGGGCTATATGGCATATATATATATATAGGCTGCAATGAACTCCATTGTTTGAAACTTTAACCATGTTTAAATGCTGTATCAACTCTTATTTCTGAAAAGTGAGAAAAATTCAGTTCCATTTATTTGTCATGCGTACAGTGTGGTTTTGGTGAAAACAGTAGCAAATGACATCGAAATAAATGGAATAGAATTCTGTCAATACATTATATTATGTGAAATTAAAATAATGATGCAACATAAATTGAAAGAATAGCAAAACTTGTAATCCTAACACTAATAATCCTAAACCGAAAGCTGACCCTGCATTCTAAGTCCATTGTCACAGTGTCAATTTGCAGGTTAAAACAGACTGTTTGCAATAATTACCCATATCCAGCAGCGAATAGACCACCCATTTATTGCATTATGCTCTTTACGACAGCAGCAGTTTGTATGTAGAACTGAATTCCTGCTGTAGGTTTTAAGGTCTGGAAGGCTGTGGAGGTATTTATCGACTCAGAAAATGTGTTCTGGATGCTTTATGGAATAAATTTATGCGTTTGCCTGTTGGCTGCTTTGTGCTGGAGTGTAGCAGAGGCCGAGGTTAAAGACTAGGGCAGCAGCTTGAGGCCTCAGTGAAGGAGAGGAAAACTCCGGCATGGCTGCACTACCTCCAGCTTTATTGGAGCTGGCAAGACAATAAATTGGGCCAGAGGACACAGTAGGTTTTAATTATGGAGCTGTTTGATTGTTACTCGGTGGAGCCCACAGCCTTTTCTTCCTCCCCAGCATGTTTTAAAGTTGCACTGGTGTATGTGTTTGTGTTTGAGTGTGTGTGAGTTTGTATGAGTGAGTGTGTGTGTGTGTGTGTGTGTGTGTGTGTGTGTGTGTGTGTGTGTGTGTGTGTGTGTGAGAGAGAGAGTGTGTGGGTGTGTGTGTGTGTGTGTGTGAGAGAGTGAGTGTAAGATTGTTTGTGTGAGTGTGAGCATGAGAGTGTGTGAGTTTGTGTGGAGTGTGTGTTTGTGAGTGAGTTTGTGTAAATGTGTGTGTGTGTGTGTGTGTGTTTTTATATACATTTTCAGCACATAAATTACTTTCTAGGAAAGCCATAGAAAAACAGGTTAATATTAAAATTAAATACTTACGATCTGATCATTATAATTATATTATGTGTGCATGTATTTAACCGATTTTATATGTTGTATGTTTATATGTGTAATATGCTTTCTTTTTTTAAAGAGCCAAAAACTATATATATATATAAACTCAACCCCTCACATGACATTAATAAACTCACATATGTTAGCCAGAGTGTGTACGTGCGGGGGTGTGTGTGTGCATGTGTGTGGGTGTGGGTGCTCATGTGATGTAATATGAGCATGTGTGTGGAACTGAGTGTATAGTAGCAGCTCCCTCTGTGTTTCAGAAGGACAGGCTGGGCTCATATTAAACTTTTATAGGCTCCCTGTGCTGTAGTGCTGGACATGAAGTGGCCTAAACCTCCGGGCCACTGTTTGATATAGACTGAGAAAACAGGTCTGATGTTTGTGCTGTGATTTGGTGTACAGTGAAAGAAGAGAGAGAAAGTGGTGGGCTCACCCTGATGACAGGGAGTGTGACAAGAAATAAGAGGTTTTGTGGATGTTTGAGAAGGTTTTATAACGTCCCGGCATGTTCAGCATGTGTGCCTATGTGGTCCTTATATAAGTGTGAAGGAACTCTTCTTGTTTTTTTTTCCCTTTCTCTTCTTTAAAGGCCTCATAATGTAAAGTTAAATTGTCTTTGCTTTTTTGAAGTAAGAGGTAAACCAGATAAACTCTGTTTTAGAAGCCACTCCCTGGTCTATACAGTCAATTAGATTGTGTAGCATTAGGGAATGTATGAACAGTAGGATTTCATCACAACTATATGAACTCGTTGGATATCTTATTCCAAACCATAGACATTAATATGGTGACTATGAGTGTCTTCAGTCTCCAGTTTCTCTAGATCTGCCCAAGTCAACTGTAAGTGCTATAAAAAATAATAGCATTTACAGTTGACTTGGGCAGATCTAATGAATATTCACAAATTGATCTAAGGAATGAATATTCACAAATTGTATCATTGGTGGCTATGTTTACTGATCACATTTACTTTGTTTTATACACTTGTTAACACTGGGTGTGGCCGAAACACCTGGGCTCAATAATTAGGAGGCCATATAGTGCATTAGAGCAGGGATGTGCTCCCGTGAGTTGTGCTCAAACCCTACTTTCCCAAATTAAGAAAAAAAAAACTGAACACCTGTGTTACTCATGTGCAAAATATTTTCAGAAATAATGGCTATCACTGTGGTTCACTGGCACCCCAGAGAAATGACTTTGTAACTTTCAACACTGATATTTCAGTAACTTTTTATATTTCTCAGAATTTCTTTGGATTGTGACACAGTTTGCTGCTTGTTGAGAGTTTTAAACCTACTTCACCCTGTTTAAGCGATGTTTAGATTCAACATTGATCCCAGTGAATTAAATGGTTAATTGAGTAACTATGGGGGTAATCACTCTCACACAGGATTACTTGGTGCTGGATAGCTTTTGTCCTTGAATGACACAGGAGATATATTTTGTGCTTACACATCGAAGTGATGTGTTTTGTCACTGCAGACAAACTTCAGTCATTTGAGGTGGGTGAAAAAGGAGTAAACGTTGTGCTGTTCATGGCTGTCGGACCTGCCATCACTTATTTTCTATGATGTAGTTGATGATTTGTTTTGTATGTTTTATCCTGGGCTACTTTTTGTCCACCAAGCAAGCCAAGGTCTCTAAGACAGGCTAAAAATATAGCCTGTTGGATTCAAAAGGGAAAAGAAGGGTCTGAAATCGCTGTGTACGAATTATGAAACAAATGGGCTTTGTGTTTTGGCAATAAAAAATGGGCTTTGGGGAGAAAGGTAAAGTAAAAGGAAAGTTAAATACATGGACCTTTTAAAACAATGTTTTTTTATGGTTCTGTATTGAGTTGGTTTTGTTGTTCCCTCACCTGCCCTTCCGGTGGTTTAACCTCTGACTCGATGGATAGTTTTGTGCACGAAGCACAAACCCAAACCTGCGAGTACAAATCTGTCCAAACAAGACACTTGCCCCCGGCCTTTGTTTCTATGAGTGTACACGAGTGCTTGAGTGTTTGCTGAGCAGTGCTGTGCCTCTCAGCCTGTGTTTGTCCGCAGCAGCGTTGCCGTGTGGATTAGAGGAGCTTTGACTGTCAGAGGCAGAGCGATTGAACGGCCCTCGTGTTGGACTGCACCATCTGTCCCACGTGGGTCTGGCGCGGGCCTTGCAGCCAGTGGTGTGTGACAAGTGTTATCCAGCAGGTTGGGTGCGCAGGCCTGAACAGCCCACAGGAGGACAAGCCGGGAGCCATTCATCATTTTAGGCCTGTCAGGTTGGCTCTGCTGCTCTGCGCTCTGATTGGCCGGTTTGAAAGCCCTTAGCGAAGGGAGCTGTAGGCTTCTGCGGTGGTCTGGACGTGCTCCACCATCAGCGTAGGTATTTGCCAGCTTCCTACCCCAAGCGCTGAGGCTGTGTAGGCTGGTTTGGAACTATGTGGTCATGCACAGCACCCAAATGCCAAACACAAGTAAACACAGGGACTGGGAGTTGTTTTAAATGATATGACAGAACATCAACTTTCCATAATTTTCCCCTTTACCCCTTATGTAGTCAGATCAGCCAAGACATGTTTTTTGTCTGACGTTAGTTCCGACTTTCTCTGGAGGCAGCTTAGCTAACAGCTGTTGTTGTTTAGAAATGGTATGCATGTCAAATAGCTGTCATGTTTTAGCGTGGATTTTGTCCAACCTGTGATATTAACGGTAATTTTGATAGTTTAATTAGTTCATGTATACGTTGGTACCTAATGACGCTTTCCAGCTGGAACCATGCCGCACTGCGAGTAAGTGTTTTTCCATTACAAAAAAGCGACCCAAGCTGTACCCGAGCTGCTCGATGGCAGGACCAAAAGTGGGCAGCAGCTGAGCTGACTGCGTCACTGCTTTTTGATTGATCAAAAAGTTGTCATGACAACAGACAGCGTGCAGAAGAAACAGTAATGGAGCTACAAACAAACAATTGAGACGTTGACAAAGTACAAGCACTGCTATCTGTTTGGGCTGAAGATACATTTCAGTGGGAGTTTTCTAACACTGTGAGAAATGCGAAGGAGTATCGGGACTTCGGTAACAAATTACATTACACATTGCTTTAGAAAAAAACTCAAACAAGATTATTATGAATTAAAAACCGCAGTAACAATAGTGGCTCTGACAGAAAAACTTTCCACTAGTAGGACTCCGTGGACAAGGCTTTGGGACACGTCAGTGACACTTTTTCCGGAAAATCACTGGAAAATCCAAGTACAGCTTAGGTCCAGCACGGTTCCTTACATATATGTGGAAAATTGCAGTTGACGGAAAGAACAACAGCTTTGACTGAAAGCTTGAAAAGAAGTGAAGTATGTGCATCTTTATAAAACAATGGATAATATGGTCACTAGATATGCAAATCTGACCTACTTTCCGCAGAAGATTATTACCTTTAATTATATGAGGGAAAAAAAAAGTGTTGATTTCGAAGTGGCAGAACAGTAAAAAGCCAATTTCCCTTCATGCTTGTGTTCTGACAAACAAAGCCATTTACTCCCTGCGGACAGGCAGTTTACGCTGTAAGTGATTTGTCGGAGTGACCTAACATGGCCCTCACAAACAGCACTAAAGCTCACAGTGTTACATTACTAACACCAGTCACTGGAATGTTCTGTCATATCGGTTTTAGAAGTCTTAAACACAGTAGTACTGTAAGTAGACTGACTTCTCAGAATGTTCAACTGGGTAAATGATGCAGCAGAATAAGCAGCTCTATATATTTATACTTATAAATCTATATATTTACCATTTTATCACTTATTTTATACATTGCTCTATTACAGTAGCTCAGAATAATGAATAAGAATAAGACCTTGACCCATGAAACAAAGCAATGCATTTTTTCCATGTTGTTAACTTGGCTTCGATAGACTTCAGTCTGAGAACATTACAAGACATTAGAATTTTGTTTGAAACGTTTTTGTTACAACCTTTCACATTCTCAGGCCACATTTAGGCCGAATAGTTGAATATACTGATTTATTTAAATAGTAATAATCAACTATCAAAATATTCCTTTTGTTGCAACCCTTCATAGTATGCCAGACAGTTTCAACAACTACATAAGGTCTGTGATTTCTTAGCATGTCATGTTGCAAATGTTAATGAGAATTTATGTTTCATTGCTTATTAGCTACATTAGCCTACAGTTGCAAACTTCAAGCACCAAACTACATTCGGGATTTGGGGAAAAACTGTGGAAATTTGACTGCCAAACTCACTTTTGAAATTGATTTTCTGTCTTAATCAGATTACTTTAAAAGGACCAGTGGCTGTGTAGTAAAGGAATATGGTGGGTGTTTGTGTCAGTGTATTTGGAGGAACTGGAAAGAACAGTGTGTATGTGTTGGGGAGAGCACTGCGCCAACACTGGCAGCGCAGTTGGGAAAAATGATCAAGCAACTTATCCTGCGTGCCTTTCTGCTTGTTTGTGTTTTCCTCAGGATTTAAAACAAAGCCGACCAAATTAATCTGTTAGCACTGGCCTAACAAGTCTGTAATTAGTGGAAACCTTCTTCCTGCTCTGCCCCCTGAGTCGCAGTAGTGTTTTCCCCCCTATGTTGAGTACTACTGCAGACCAGTATCAACTTTCAGCAAGTGGGTCAGGGTTATTTTAAATAATGTTTCAGCTCTCATTTTAAAGCGATACAGTCTCAGAACGACACGTTTTTCACAAATATCAGACAGCCTAGACCTGTAAGCAATGCGCTGAGTTTGAATATGAAGAGGCTATTTAACATAAAGGGACCCTCAGGGCCTTCTACAGAATCTGTAATTATAAAGTTAATTTCATTGCTTTTTTTTAAGTCGCGTTTGAAACAGTAGGGATGAATTCTTGAAATGGCCAAAGGAAAACTGTTCTTTCCGATTCTTTGTCTGTGTGTCTAGGAGATGCGTGGGTCGAGCCACAACCCACAGGGAATGTGGCTTGACCGCAGGGTCAGATGGGTTTGGGTCAGCTTATTAGAAAATATTGGTGGTCGGGCAGGTCACAAAAGATCAAAACAGCTGTAAATAACTTAAAGAAACATTGCGAGTCAGGATCAGGGTGTTAATTAATATTTTTGTGGGATGGGTGAGACAAATTGGCTCTCATAGCAGGTCAGACAGGTGTGGGTCATAAAGGAAACCCGACTCGCGCATCACTGCTAGGTAAATGTCTATAATTAGGTTAGCTCTCCCATTGGTTAAGCCTTCGGAAGCTGGACTGGAGTCTAGCAGGCAGCTCTTCACCAGGACTCTTTACTGGAGCACATACTTGTTACATATATGTTAATTAGCTTCAAATTAATATCCAATATAGTTTACAAGCAACTTGTTAATCTAGATCGGCCAGGCTGGTAGGTTAGTGCTTATATGCTACTAGAATCCTATGAAGATGCTGTCAGAAATGAAAATGAGTGTAGAGCTGTGTTTTTTCTCCTAACCCAAACAAAGGCCTCTCTGCAGTAAGACTGAGAGTGACAGTACCTTAGTCTGTTTATAGCTATAGTCTGTTTATCTTGGTGTATCACTGTCTATTTATGCCATTTTTTTGGTGAATGAGGTGTATTTAGTGTGTTTGTACCTTTTAGACATTGCTTACATGAAAAATGATAAATTTAGTTTTGTTGCTGCTGCAGGAATTCATTTTTCTTTCCTCTCCCGCCTTCTTCCCCAAACTGTTGGATTGTATTTAATGTGAATGTTTTGTACAGAAAGCGGCAGTAGTTCATGATTATGTCTCATTGTCCTTACAGTGTAAATAAAGTGAGCCGACTGTAATTTGAGATCACAGCACTGAGTGTGGCCCACTGCTGCATTTGTGTTAGCGGTGCTGCAGCAATTTGAGCTGCAGTGGGTAAAGAGTGTGTGTGAACTCTATTCGTGCTAAATGGCGCGTGGCCGTGGAGGGAGGGCCACCAGCAGGATAACTCCCACCAGCAGATAACGGATACTGCAGGAGGCCGGGTCTACCCAGCAGTACACACACACATACACACACACACATATACACATACCCACACAATCTTGTTTGGAAAGCATACTAGAGAACCCCTCGGAGTCTCACCTCACATACACCTTGTTCTCAGCAACCCTTCCTTTGTCTTTTCATCACATCCACTCCAGCAGAGGTCACATCTTTTCTGACATGTACTGGGAGAGAAAGATTCTCTTATTTTTTCCTGTTTTCACATTTGCAAACAATAACAAAGACAGCAGAGCTGTAAGTTAACACAGTTGCCAAAAAAAATTAAACTAATTAAAAGCATTTTGTATTTAACTCATTGATTATAGCCCCTCTTTGCCTTTCTGCAGCTCTTAACATTCGAGCAGCTTCATGAGGAGCCATCTGGGATGCGTTTCCATCAGAAATGAAGACACTCCACAAAAACACAGAAAATATGTCACACATTTAAAATGTGTTTTGGGAATATTTCCATATGCTTTTATTTCACTATATATATATATATATATATATATATATATATATACACACACACACACACACACACACACACACACACACACACA
>JBBJLS010070207.1:0-12155 GCA_037577275.1 Bryconaethiops microstoma
AGAGAGAGAGAGGGAGAGAGAGAGAGAGAGAGAGAAAGAGAGAGAGAGAGAGAGAGAGGCAAAGAGAGAGGGAGAGATAGAGAGACAAAGAGAGACAAATACGGAGAGTGAGAATAATGGAGAATGAACAAAACTGAGTATGATGAGGACTAGACAAGCTAAGTACCACCCTTCAGAAAAGACAATCATCTTACAGTCAGTACACCATGTGTACAGAATATGACACATTCCTAATAAGGTAAAGACACAAGACACTCATTGTCTCTGCGGTATCGAGCTGCTATCTGACGCACAGCTGATCTTCAGCAGAAGTTAACGCAGGAAGTGGGTTTTTCTCCTTTTCAACCCATTGAGAGTCAGACACAGATGCAATCTATCATTTCTCAAAACCTTCGTCACTCCATCATCCTGTTTGACAGACACACAAACACTGCAGGAACAGTAAGAAAAAAAAGGGCAGACTTTGTGCAAGCACTGCAGTTTCGACGATAACGGGTAAAAATCTAGACATAATTTAGTAGACAGCAAGATGGCGAGATGGAGAGGGGCATTTTGGTAAATGTTTTTCAGGGTTAATGGCCTCTCATTTCCACCTCATTAGAGGCTGTTATCAGCTCTTCATACTGATACTGCTGCAGAAGTTGGGAGTTCCACATGACAGCACATTCTGCTCTGCACAGCACCATTACGCAAAGCTCTCACAGCTTCTACACACACAACATTGTGATTAAAGGCTAACAAATTGGTATGGAACCTCAAGGAACACTGTATATACTGGCTCCAGTGGTGGTGTAATACATTTACTTAGAAAGAACATCACACAGAGGCCCAGCTACTGTACGGGTGCGAACATCTGGGCACCTTTTGAGATGCCCAGTGAGATGTTTTCCTAAGCAAAGCAGAATCAGGTCATGGTCACTGGCCAGTTTTGGATTGTGTGTTAGGTTTAAATCCAGAGGGCTACAGTGGCATTTGCTGAAAAAGAAAGACAGAGATAGCTAGAGACTACTTTGGGATGGATCCTGGACAAGATTTAGAGGGGAAAAGCACAAGAACAGTGCATTCTCCTGAGGGAGAGGTTATTCTGAGTTTACGGTTTCTCTGATTTCTTGTGGTTATTAAGTTGGAACACTCATCAGAGACCAGTGGTGAAGTTCACCCCAGGGTTGTGGTGCAAAACACACACACACAGAGGCCTAGAAAGCCTATATACTCAACAGAAAGAGTCTTGAAAACAAAATTTCTGAGTTAGCAAAGAGTAAAAGAATGTAGCATACAAAAAGAGCTACGAGGTACAAAATTTGACTCATAATGTCCTACAGGAGACAGCATTTTGTCCACCTTACACTCCTGACTGCTACAGTGCAGGACTTTAGCTCTCAGTGCCTGGACCCCCATGTATTTCTATGTGTGTGCGCGCGCGCGCATGTCTTACCATTCGAGCACGAGGATGATCTCCGTGCTGGTCTCATACACCTCATGCAGCCCCACTATGTACGGGTTGGCCTTAGCTGACTCCAGCACAGCGATCTCATTCAGGATGTCCCCACGGCAGTCCTGGCCCTTCCGCCGTTTCCGCAAAAATTTGGCAGCGTGCTCCTTCCCTGTAGCCTTCTCCACACACTTCTTCACCACGGCAAACTTCCCTCTGGAGGGTGACAAAGCACAAACATCAGTCCATCACTCCTCTTCACACACAAAGACTGGTGTCTGGTTTGAGAACGATCAACATTTTAATGCACGTTTTTGAAAACGTGCAGTGTTTCAGTCATATCAAAACTATATCCAAAATTGGAAAAGTAAAATACATCTCCATATACAAGAAATATTACTGGGTTAGTTATGAACAATGGAAAACAAATTCACAGTGAAAGCTTCTAGGACAGTAACAGGTTCACGAATCTTTGGCGTCACTCAAATTAGTGTTTTTCGTTCACAAGTGCGTTTGCTGAAGGGTGTCTAGAGGGAAGCGGTCTGAACAGAAATTAAGCTTAATCCTACAACATCTTTAAACATCTTTTTCTAACAGATACCATTTACGCAATTTAAACCAAAGCTAGTCATAAGCCACTTCCACAAAAAAAAAAAAAAAGACCCACACACCTCGTCAGCCCTACTGGCCTGATCGCATGTTTTAGCATGTGGGAGACGGAGACGCACAGTCACAGGCTCATCAGCACAAGACGTTTCTCCGCAACGAGACGACAGGTCTGTTGACCACAATGACTCAGAAATGAAAACTCATATTCATGGCAGCCATCTGACTGTCATTTACAGCACTCTCGTTATTACTGACACGCAGAGGGATAACACGCTGGTGATGTCACAAACTGAACCGTCTTTCACAATTTCTCAACCGCACGCAAGCTAACATGTTAAAGGAACTGCACCAATGTTCTTATTATGAGTTGGCCTTTGAGTAGGGCTGTTACAGTCAGTTAACCTCAATTTAGAAAGGTTACTGATTAAAATATCCCTTCAGGATTAACCTGCATGGACTAATTGTCTTTTTTCCCTGTGCTACAGGTTTCTCTTAGTGTAAGACATAGACAAACGCAAAGACAATTTTTTTTTTGTCTGAAATTTGCTGCAAATTGTGTCTCAAAAAAGCAGCTTTATGAAAGTTGAAAGACTTCCATTATATATTTAAGGAGGACCTCCTTTATCTTTATCTCTTATGTTATTATTATTATTATTTAACTACGTTGGTACTTAGACTATGTATTGTCCATCATTGCTCCAGTTTTACTGTTTAGCTCTTTGCGAAAACTCAATATTATTAAATATCACTCAGTACTTTACTATAAACTGAGTCATTCAATCCATTTTTCTATCCCTCATATACCTCTTTATATCCCTATAGTCTTTTCACACATTTTTCTCTTCTTTCTACATGTGCCTTCTCCAGCTTTTTGTGCTTCTGCTAAGACATCCTGACACTCAAGATAAGAGTGTGACAGTTGAAGGGTCTGAAGGATTTCCTCCACAAACACGGTCATTCTACACATTTGATGTCCTGCCCACACACTCGCTTGACACCTCAGCAACTACTCAAAAGAGTGAGAACTTTGCTCTGCCCATGCAAGCAGGCAGACAAACACAGTTAAGCCAAATTGGACACTCTTGTCTGACAACGAAAAGAACAAACTGCTTTTAACCCCGCCTTCTCGGCCTCTTTAGGAACCCTCACAATAAGACAACTGCTGTGGATCTGAGGGCTTCTGTGTGTATGTGGGGGGTACAAGAGACCACCCACTCTACTACTGCTAGAAATAACGACCCATTCTCTCTCCTGTCACCATGTATGTGATATTCAACCAGCAAATAAATGGCTCTTCTGGAAGGATTGTGGTCTTGTAGGCACAATTAGGGCAGCACGGTATATTGTTAATGCCTTTTCACACATGTACTTTTATCATAGATTATAATAGTAATTAAACCATGGGCTGCATGTGTGAAAGCATGTGTGAAACAGTGGGAAAATGTCTTTGGTTAACTAGTGTTGTCATGCAGGTCTATATAATATTAATATCTCAGAAGGCTGCAATGTGCATATGAGCTCTCTGACAAATTCTGAAATCTATTATTGCATATTTTGACCAATCACAGTTTGGGATTTGTGTCTTGATATGCCTTTTGCAAGGCATATCAATGAGCATATGTAGAAATCTAAATGCTACTTCAACTAGCAGCCCTAGTTGAAACTCTGAGGTTTTGAGGTAAATGTTCTGGTTCCCTGAACTGTATGAGGACTCTAACATGAACAAAACAAAGCACAGTCAAACCGCATGGGGTCTGAGCCATAGTCTCAACTGACTTCCCTGCTAATGCTCTTTGCTTCTGGTTGGCAGAAGGCGGTACTGTGGGAACAGTTTGGTATCTGACCACTCATTTTGTGTCCTGAATTCACCAGCAGCCCAATGTAAATGCTTCAATGCCTCAGCAGCTTGGCACACACTGGGTATTTCAACGCTGCCAGTTTTCAGAAGGACAGCTTCATTAGTCGAGCACGTGAGGAAACTTAGCATGGTCCCAAACAAAAGTAACTCACACAAACTCTCGCATTTTCTTCCATATGGCCACCAATTTAACCACCTGCTGAGGAGGTCCACAGTTTCTTGAGGTCAACTGAAGACAGACTGGGAGAAGTCAAGTCCTGATGGCCCAAGTGGGGTTTGGGGGGGCCACAAAATACAAAGAACAAGGCCAAGAAGAACATGGGCCCCAAGAAAAGAATGGAATTTAGAGCTTCTTGCTCAAGAATGTACAGCCCAAAAGGCACCACTGCTTCTTGTTGTGGGGGTGATGCTTGAGAAAGTTGACAAAAGGTCAAAGGCCATGACACGTGTGATCATAATTTACTTATACCATCATCCTATGTCGAAAATGTTGACAAAATTTGGTGTTGAACAGTAGTATGGACATGCTTTACTTTTTTTGGGGGGGGGGGGTTGTTGGACCACTAAGTTAGACAAGGGAGAAGAGCCTTTTAACCCTTTCAAAATACAGAACGACTGCTGTAAAAGGTCACAAAATACAGAAACACACACATCCATGTACACAAAAATTTCCTCATTTGACTCTGAGGTTGAAAGGTGCATTCAGATGCCTTAAAAGGTTTAAAAGGATGTTTCCAGTCATGATACAGCCAGGAAACAGACACACGATGTGGTTTTTTTGACCCACATGCAATAGTGGTTGTGCATCCTGCATGAAAGTAGATCAGTAACAGCATTTTTTAACCTCTTGTGTGTGTGTATGTGTGTGTGTGGCTAGAAATTAATGCAAGGGTATCTTTTCCCCCTTACCAATTACTGAAATGCATCTCCAAATTGATCTTACTTTTGCAATTGGCCTTTTCCAATCATTTGATATGGGTAATGTTTACTGTCTTCTTACATCATGCCCAGGCCTAAATGGACTTTTAACTTTTGCTGTACTACCCACTGCTGCAAACAGCATACACAGCAAGAAGTGGGGACAGCACAAAGCACTTCGAGATTCCTCTGGGGAAGTTCCCAAAATGACACACTCCACCAATAAAGTTATTTTAGCTGAAATCAGGCCACGCCACTTATGTAATACTAGAAAGTGGGACACCCACAAGGGCCTATGTGAAATTTAAGGAGGATATTCAATGTGGGAGCTATTCCTCTGAAGATAATTCACGACTCCAATCATGATCTCTCCTCCCCCTTGTTCTGCATGCTTTCACAGAAGTGGCATCTCTTTGCATCTGTAATAAAGAGGAATCTTATTCTGTTCCTGGGATCTACTCACAGAGCAGAGTTCTGGTCCAGCCCTGGTCCAACACACCTGATCCACATAATCAAAGAGGTTACAAATAATAGGAACAACAAGATGGATGTGTTTTAAAGAGACAGGCTAACAAAGCATTCTAACATGCCTCACACATCAGACTGGTCATCAAAAAGATCAGAATGACAAAAATAGACCTGGGTTTATTTGAGATACTGAGCTATTCATAAAATACTTGGGGTTGTGGTTTAAGACTCCCAGGCCTAATGATGCCCCTGATCTAGAAGGTAACCATTAGCATGATGCCATTTGCAGAATGCTGAGTGGTGGCTTTCATTATAAACTTTGGCTTTTTTGTGATCTAAAGAATTAAGTTAGTTCAAGCATTGAATCCTGCAACAAGACAGACATCCAAATTGAGGACTGGCAGCCCTGTAATTAATATATGATTTAGCATTCCAACCAAAGGTGAACATTTCTACACCGATTCACAACACATCTTCACCCTCATTGGTGTCTGTACAAACACGAATTCAGTGAAAGGCAGATGTATGCCTCTTGATTCTTTACAGTTACTGAAAGTTGAAGCATGTGTCTAAAACCTTTAAGGGACTCTATCCTACACTATGAGAAGTTAAACTGATAAAACATCTGTCTGTAGGGCTCAGTGTGATGCCTGTACATGGTGTGCAGCAGGTTTATGAAGTGTTTGAGTGCAGGAATGCAGCACATTTTGACTGGGCATATGAGCAGAGACTCAATCTCTCCTCAATCTTCCTCTTTCAATTGCAAGCAGCAATCTGGTCAGAAAATCAGATTGGATTGTGTGGTTATATAGAGAACTGTGGGCCTCGTGACCCATGCAGGTGGTGTCATGAATGTGGTTTATTCAGGGAAAAGGAACATTCCAGACAAGTTACTTGGCCTGTCTTTGATTCTTACAGACCTCCCCCCCCTCTCTCTCTCTCACTCTCACCCACCAGAATTTTCAGCCATGCCAGCAGATATGAGAGATCTCAAACAAAGAAGTTGTTAGATAAAAATTTGTTGGACAGCTTAGAGCCTTAAACAAGATCAAAATGTTTTCTGCACTACAGGCATGCAAATTTAAATTTCAAACTCAATAAAGTCACCCAAGCTCCAATAACTGGTGTTCATGACCCGAAACCATACAGAAATATGAATATTTCAGCATTATACTAATGAAAATGTCCAGCAGCAGCCTACTTATGTGACCTGTACAGCAACCAAACGAGCCATGAGGAGATACAGTATGTGGACAAAAGTATTGGGACACACCTGTTTTTCAGGCTTTGGGCTAGGACCCTTTACTTCCAGTGAAGGGCAATCTTAACGCTTCAGCATACCAAGATATTTTGGACAACGTCATGCTTCCAGCTTTGTGGACCCTTTCTGTTCCAGCATGACTCTACCCCAGTGCATAAAGACAAGGTTGGATGAGTTTATTGTGGAAGAACTTGACTGGCCCGCACAGGGTCCTGACCTCAACCCCAACCAACATCTTTGGGATGAACTGGAACGGAGATTGCGAGCTAGACCTAGAAGTCATCCTGGCGGCTACAGGTTACACGACCTTTAACCGATGTTATATGAGCACGAAACAGATGATACTTCTTTTTTTACTTAAGAGTTGAGAGGCACTCAGTTATGCTGATCACGAGAAAACTCAAACACATCGTGCTCTTGTGTTAATTACAGGACTCTAACTAGCCATGTTTTTGCGGTCCTTACCAGCCGTTTTGGCCAAGGTCCCGTCTTCTGTGCTATGATTGGCTAGCTTTTCCCACCACACGCGTTATGATTGGCTAGTTCGCCAAACTGACAAGCGAACCGCGAAATAGGAGGCGGGACTTGCTGGAATGCGGTGGGAAAAAAAAAATCTTCAACTCTCCACCGGTCCCAGAGATTATCAGGTACACGTGTAGAGTCCATTGCCAGAATAAATATGTTTTAATCCAACTGGCAGCATTTCGTGCTCCAATTAAAGCGGTTTATTTACTCTTTCCCCGTCGTTCTCACGTTCGTTAGTCAGTCAGTCAGTCAGTACCCCCCACAACCAAAACATCACACTTCTGAAACAGTTCAGAACTCATTAACTAGACTTAAAGTAAGATACTGCAAAACAATTAAGGAGACTCACCTGCCCAGCTCCCTGCCCACAAGGTCATAGCTGTTCTTAAACGGGTCTGTCCTTATCCTCGTGTGGATTTTTGTCACCATTCCGTTCTTGCTCATGACAGCAGACTCCAGCATTGCAGTTAAGAGAAGAAAGTTTGTTTTTCTTCTGAGGAGGAGTAAAAGTTGACAAAAATCGATTGGCAAGACTAGAAAATTGGAGCTAAAACTAGTCCATCGGGCACACACTTTTTGTGGATGAAAAGAGAACGAAATTAGTGCCTCAAAAGGTCAAAAATACAAATAAACGAACAGAGACCACGCACGAAGACTATTGTTTGGAAGAAATGTCATTAGTCCATGAACGGGTAGGAAAAAAAGACCAAACGTGTGGACACACGCCTGCAGCCAGTAATCAGCTGGAGAGTGAGGACATGCACGCCGTGCGAAGGGGGACCTCAAGAAAGCCACGCCCCTCCACGCGTGTTAGCCAATTAGTGCTTAAGTCTTTTTAAGGGGCGTGGCTTCACCTGGAGGAGGTTTGGGTCTGCAGGATGTGTTGAAGTTCTTGCATTAACATGCCATTATTTTGAAAATATGTGAAAATGTCGCAGTTCCATGCGTTGCCTTGAGCTGATAGGACTGAAACAGTGTCAATTAGATTATAAAGAAGATCTGTGAACAAGGAAATGTAACTGAAAACACAACCCATTCAGGTGTGTTAAGTGTTTAAGGGGCAAGGCTTCACCTGCAGGAGGTTTGGATTTGCAGGTTATGTTGAAGTTCTGGCATTAACGTGCAATTAATTTTTAAAAATTTGAGAAACAGTTCCATGAGTTGCCTTGAGCCGAAAGGATTGGAACACTGTCAGGCCTGTCAGTTAGAGTATAAGAAGACCTGAAACAATTTCCTCCGGGATAAATAAAGTTTTCTGATTCTGATTCTGATTCTGAATAGGGAAATGTAACTGAAACATGCACACACCCCATTCAGGTGGGTTAACCGTGTTCTTCCAGGTGCTTAATGAACTTGTTGTCACTGGCAGAAGAACATTGTTAAAGCCTGACCTGTCATGCACCTGGTTATAAGTCATGCCAAGCATGCAAGTTCACATCCACACCTAGACACCCCCCCCCACATGCTTACACATTACATAAGATACTATATCTGTCTGAAACCACCTGAGGCACATTATAATAGACATTCTAGGTCAGCATCAGAGCAGAACTAAATAGGATCTGTAATACCCTAAAATATCACATTTCTTTTGTCTTTTGAGATGGTAAGAAAAGCTGTTTCTTGTGATGAGCACGGTTTAATAAGGGGAAGAGGGACGTTGGGCGAAAGTTTAGATTGAGGAGACAAAGTGAAAGGCTAAGATTACTAGAAAACCTTTGTGGTGTATGTGAGTGTGTGCATGTGTGTGTGTGTGTGTGTGTGTGTGTGTGTGAGAAAGTGAGTGAGAGAGTGAGAGACAGTGAGAAAGACAAGAGGGGTGTTGTGAAAAAGGAAAGCATGGGTGGAATTCTGAAACTCATTAGGTAATTTGTGTTTACTGCCCTGAAGAGCGAGTCATGCCCGCCACCGTTTCACCATGAGAAATCTGTCACCTCATCACACACAAACGCAGGACTGTGTGTGTGTGTGTGTGTGTGTGTGGGGGGGGGGGTTCTGTTGTGGCATTCAGCTGACAGACACATTCACTGTAGCAATAGTCAGTGAGGGTCATGACCTGCCCCTGTGTGTAAAAGAGAAGGAGAGAAAGTCAGAAGGCCTATATTGTTTTACCTAATGTAACACTAACACCACCAATGCCACACATCACAAACTCACACCACTCTTCAGGTGTAATTAAGAGTTTTGGATTTATAAAGTCACTAAGGTATTTAAAGCCACACTCAGGAATCATTGGAATGCCCTGCCCAGAAATATGTAGGAGCTGTTATGAAATTGGACAAGTGTTACACAACTGCAGAACCTACTGAGAAACTATCAGGACACAGTGTCCATATTTAGAGTCTGTTCTTAATTTCTAATGATTTTAGATATAAATTGGATGCCATGTTTTTTTCCTTTTTGGAGCTAATATTTATTTTGTTCATTATTTCTAACCTGTCTAATTATATTTTTAACATGGTCCTGATCAGTTTTATTAATATATCATTGTTATTTATGTAGATTGTATTCCTCCAGAACATCATGTCCTCTGTTTGGGTCTTCAGGCGTTTTAATGGCATGATCATAATTGCTCTGGTTGTCGAAGTCCATCTTGTTTGCTGGACGTCCTCTTTGTCTTTTACATTCAACTGTATCAAGCACCAGTGCCTTTTTCCAAATAACTGGTTCCTCTCATAGCATACCCAAAATAAGGCAACTTTAGCGCACTACAGTGTCTTATTAGGTGAAAGGAAGCTTTTCCAATATTCTGTAAAACGTGTTCTAACCAGAAGCAGTTGCTACAGCAGATGGGTGGTCCATGGAGAGGTCAATTGGCTGACCATGTTTGGAACCAAAGGTCTGGAGAAACGTCAGGGCTACCAGACCTAACCCAATAAAACGCATATTTTCAGCTGGCCAAGTGCTTGTGCAGCGTATGAAAGCAACATTGATGGCTTTACCACGTATATGAATAGCTTTCCTCACTTTTCTCTGCCAGCAGATTTGTAATATGAACTCTGTATATTGTCCATACTTAACAGAAAAACTACCGTAAACCATTCTAGCATAGTTGCTAAAGAGAAAGTCCCAGAGACGGTGTGTGCAAATAAACCGAGTAAAGTGAAGGAAATGCCACCTCTATTTCTGTGCACTGCGAGAGTGTGTGCGCGCATACATCTGTCTGTGTGTGTGTATGTGTGATTGTGTTTGTTTCCGAAACCCATCTTCCAGATGGTCCTCATTTAAACCAAAAGCATGTGACCAACCTAGAAGCAAATTACAAATTGCAAAGCTAACACTTGCTAGGAGAAGAGGGCACGGCTATAGCAGTCTGCGTGCTCTAGGCTAGTTTATGTAATGCTGTTTATCTGAGGCCTCAGCTCAAGGGAGAGTCCACATGACAATCGCTATGTGTCTGAACAACATGCGGGGTGTTAGGAACCACCGCTGAAGTGGCTGCAGACTGAAATGACACCAAGCAGAATTATCTCCCAATTTGTCTGCATAATTTTGATTGTGAAGTACATTGTTAAGGCCTGGGTCCATTCATGTACACTAAAATCTATTTTTGCCTTATTTATACCTTGATAAAACTGATTAACATTGTCCAAACAAGCTGACCTACACTACCAGTAAAAGGTTTGAACACAACCATCTCCATCAATATTTTTTCTCTGTTTTTATTATTTTCTACATTGTAGATTAATATTGAAAACAAACAAAATGATAAAGGAATTATGCACATGGAATTATTCAAACAAACAAATTATGCACATGGAATTAAACAAACAAACAAAAAAAACAGAATATGTTTTGTAATAAGGCAATGATGGACTGTTGATTCTTTTTACTTAGTTAAGTGGTTCTTGCCATAATGTGAAGTAGAACCGTAGTCGAATATGATTACTAACTGTGTACCAACCCGACCGTCACAACTGATGGTCCCAAACACATTAAGAAGGCAAGAAATTCCACTAATGAACGCTTGACGAAGAAACACCTGTTAATTAAATACCATTCCAGGTCGAGACCTCATGAATCTGATTGAAGAAATGTCAAGCGTGTGCAAAGCTGTCATCAGAGCAATAGGTGATGTTTTCAATATTAATCTATAATGTAGTCAATAATAAAAACAATAAGGAAATCATTGAATGAGAAGGTGTCTCCAAACTTTTGACTGGTAGTGTAAGACCAAAGTTTGTGTCTTATGTTAAAAAGTGCAGTGTTTGGATTGGGCTGTAGACAAGAAAGAAACAATATATAAATAAAGGAGGTAGGTGCTCATGTACCTACTTTGGTTCCCAAGGCCACACGGTGGGATGGCCTGACCTAGACACTTCCTCAAAGATGCTCGTATCTTGGTGAAGTTCTCGTAGATAGAGTTTGAATCCCAGGACTGCTTGTGGCACCACTGAGGTACCCCCACACACTAATCCCCGGGTGTTGCTTTGCTGGCTGCCCGCTGCTTCGTTTGGTGAATGGAGTAACTGAAGAGAAAGAAGTTCACATTGTTCTTGTGTGACTATAAGGGGCCCCTATATGTTATTTAGGCAAGTCAAGTTGGCTTTTATTGTCACCCATACACAGACACAGTATATAATTGAACAAAATTGTGCTTCTTACAGTCCCAGGCGCCCAAACAGCACAAAACAAAAAAACAAAACAAACCCACACAACATACGACATGAAGACAAAAGGTAAAACAAAGACAGATAGACAGAAAGCAGCAGGTATATATTGAGGTAGTAGAGTACAAAGACACCAAGGATGTGCAAAAATTATACTGCACTCTTTTTATTTATACCCCTTTCCCTCATGGAGTAGACAAACACTGCTTCACATTCTGAGTAACATGTACTCAAGATCAGTGCCTTTTTAGGGCCAACTGTCACACAAACACTGACATCATCAGTGTGAGGATTGCACAGTTTGATGAAGGAGTGATGTAGTGATGCCATCATTTCACACCTTCGTGATGATACTCAGTCTCTTTGCTTTGGGTGTTTGTTTGGTTGGGTGCTTGGTTTTGTGTGTGTGTGTGTGTGTGTGTATGTGTGTGTGTGTGTGTGTGTGTGTGTGTGTGTGTGTGTGTGTGTGTGTGT
>JBBJLS010070208.1:0-12154 GCA_037577275.1 Bryconaethiops microstoma
TGTGTGTGTGTGTGTGTGTGTGTGTGTGTGTGTGTGTGTGTGTGTGTGTGTGTGTGTGTGTGTGTATGTGTGTTTGTTTGTTAGGTGATAGTTCATGAAGTTCCTGGTCAGGAGCTGGAGGTGGAGGTGTTTGATAAAGACCCGGATCAAGATGATTTCCTGGGAAGGTATTGTGTTTTGACTCTTGTTTTTTCATCCATAACTGAGAAAGCTTTACTTTCTCTAACTCCTCTTTGTTCTTCTACCCCTCTCTTCGGTTTAGGGTCAAGTTGGATTTGAGTCTTGTGAAGAAAACAAGAATTTTGGACGAGGTTTAGACTGTTTCCCTTTTACTTTCATTCTTATTCAGGCCTCTTCTCCCCTACACTGTTCTGACTAAACTGCCTGTCCAGTATTGCTATGGCTTAAAAAAACACTGCCTTCCCTGTTTCTCATTGTTCTGCAGTTTAGTATGTGTACCGTGGGCCATCCTGCATGTCTGTGCTGTTCTGTATAAAGAGAACTTTTTAGTGCTGCTTTGGTATAACCTTAAAGTTGAACGGAATTAATTGAATTCTCCCTCAGAATAGATTATGCGGTTTGTAAGCAATGCATTATATTGTGCTTCATCTCTCTCTATTTGAAAGGTTTTACCATGTTTAACTATGTTCAGTGCTTTGGTGTGCTGCTTTTTTCACTGGCTTGTTTTTGTGGTTTCAGTGGTTCACTCTGAAGGATGCACCCTCTGGTAAGGTTCATCTCAGACTGGAGTGGTTGTCACTGATGCCCTCTGCAGAGCGCCTTAGTGAGGTAAGTCTAAGACTGTCATAATTAACATTCATAATAATCAGTAAAAGTAATAATCAAATACATAGGTTTTTAACAACAAGGTTTAGGTTAAAACCATGCTGGCCTATATATACATATTGTCTTTGGCACCTGTGAAAATAATATTTAAAAACTGTTTAGATGAGCAGTGACTTATGTTTCACATTAATATCACTAAATATGCTAAACAATAAACTAAATAATAAACATGAATAAAATTATATATTAAATAGTGAATTTATGTTCAGAATATCAGTGTGTTTCTTGTAGAAGCCAAGTATTACTTATAGTTTCCAACAGAAACCTGGTTTGACTCGATCAGTGCTTCATTGAATTAAATCAGGAGCTGCTGATAGAGTTTCAAAAAGTGTTTCATCTGAAGGAATGGAGGAGAAATCTGGAAATGAACCTGTGTTCTCCTCACCAGCTCATCAAAATATCAAAAGTAATCTTGTTACCTTTTACTGCTTTTCTGTGTGTTAGCATTTATTCAAATCTTCACTCTGCTAGAGGAAAGACACGTTCACACGATGAGGAAAATGGCTTCAAACAAATTGCATAGGTGCCTAAAGACTTTTGCACAGTACTGTATCTGGCAGACGCATCTATGAATTATGGAGAAGACCTTTATGTTTACTTTTACCTTTAGGGTGTTTGGCAGACGGTCACTGAAAAGGGTTTCGTTAGCATCCTTAAAGTAGTGTGTGTAGGCTGTAGAGTAAATTAGCCTCAAATCGGAGTCTGTAGTGATGATTAGAAATGTAGATACAAATTACAGGGATGGGTTTTCAGTCTTCAGCCAGAGGAGGTTCATTCCATTAAGTCATCTAAAATGTTGAATTTTCTAGTAATAAAACTTGACACGTGGCTCATCAAGCCCTCATAATCTGCAGGTGCTCCAGAAGAACCAAAACATCACAGTCTTCAGTAAGACCGCAGACCCTCCTTCCGCTGCCATCTTGACTGTGTACCTGGACCGGGCCCAGGATCTACCCGTGAGTTCCATTTTGCTTCTTGCTTTAAGTCGGCTGTTTTCTTACAATGCTGGGAAATGTTGTGGTGTGTCGAATGAGTGGATATTCAGTGGACCCTGTTTTAATGCAGATGAAGAAAGGCAATAAAGACCCCAGCCCTATGGTGCAGCTTTCTGTCCAGGACACCACCAAAGAGAGCAAGGTGAGACCTAAAGGGCCCCAGACCGTTTAAATGTTTACATTTTTCTTCAAATTTGAATCAGAATCAGAAAACTTCATTGATCCCAGAGGAAATTGCTTATGTGACAACTGCACAGAGACACAGAGACAAGTACAATATAAAATAAAAGTCTAATAAATCCAGTACATAATGGCTAAGAAGACAAAAAGGTTTAAACTCTGAAATACACGGACGAGACACGGAGCAGTCGTAACATGCTGCAGCACGCTCACGTCTACACGCTCTAATGAAGTGCTTATTGTAGTGCGCAAATATTGTTAGAATTTTAGAACATTTAGACCATCTAGGCCCCTGTCCATATTGTTAATATGTGTAAACAAAACTGCAAAAATATTTAGTTGTCACAAAAAAACAACACATTTACAAATTCATCTGTTCAGCTCACAGCATGTTTGCCCCACATATTATAAAGCCTAGACATTTTGAATGAGGTGTATTGCAGGGCAGCCAGTCAGAACAGAGATCATTTACATATTTCGGTCTTAAAGGTGCCATAGCTAAATCAGCTTGTTTAATTTGAAGGGATTAAGAGAGGTTAGAAAATGCTCATGTAAAAATGAATTATTTTTGGTTCTGGTACATTAGTAAACTTCTGTGGATAATTCAAATGGAAAAGAAAAAATAGGGATATGGGACCTACACACAGAGCACAAACTCTGTATTTTTGCTTGTATTATTTTTCAACTTTTTCCCCCTTTCAGACTGCTTATGGAACCAATAACCCTGTGTGGGAGGATGCCTTTACCTTTTTCATCCAGGACCCTCGTAAACAGGACCTTGACATTCAGGTTATTTCTAATTTATTATTTTGATTCATATATATATATATATATATATACAGTACAGACGTGCACTTGTCTCAGCTTTTGGTGCAGCATCTAACCTCTGGTTCGGTCTGAGTAAAGGTAAAGCTGTTAACCACCAATTTTCATGCTAAAATGAACTGGTGGTTAATGTCTTTCACGTGAATCAGCCGCATTAGCAGATAGTGCGGTTGTGATGAAACCATTCCTTTTAACACTGACTTTGACTGTTAACACTGACTTATCTCTTTGTCCCAGGTTAAAGATGATGACAGGTCTCTGACTTTGGGCTCTCTATCCATCCCTCTGTCTCGCTTGCTGTCCAGTGCTGAACTCAACATGGACCAGTGGTTCCAGCTGGACAGCTCTGGACCTGCCAGTCGCATCTACATGAATGTTATACTGAGGGTGAGTTAAATCAGTCAGGCACCAACCAACCGTTCAAATAAACACTGTTAGTTATATAATGTTGCAGCAGTAATACTGTTAGTTAATAATTAATACTGAATTATTTTAATCTGTGAAAACTTAAATGAAAAAGGAAGAGAAGGAACATTTTTTTGTGTGTGTGTGGGTCTCAGGTGCTGTGGCTTAATGAGGAACCCACCAGTCCAGTACCACAAGATCCATCAGTGCTATTTCCTGGAGAGGAAGAGGATGATGTTATATCAAAGGTGACCAATGGAGGGTCCAGTGTGTCGCCGACCCCCTCACGTCCACAGCATGCTACCCCAGATTCCAGCTTTGCCACAGAGGTGAGTGGCCTAGTGGATAGGATACTTGCCTCTGAACCAAGAGATCATGGGTTTGAATCCTACCTTCAGCACCACCACTGGGTCCCTAAGCACGACTCTTCACCCACAGTTGCTCCAGGGAGACTGTGCCCTGTACTTAGGGAATGGAAGTCGCTTTGGATAAAAGCATCTGCTAAATGCTGTAAATGTTAACTAAATATTCTATAGGATTTCTATTGCCAACACTTTGAAAAACACACTTAAAAAATATAGCAGAAATATAGAAATCCCATACTGTGAAGGCACAATGCTTAGATTATTCGATTAATCCATATCCACTCACATCCATATTTCATATTTCTAGATTGTATAGTGTACATTTTATACTTTACTGTTGGTATAGTTTTTATATATTTTTATATATTTACTGTTGGTATAGTTTTGTAATGTGAGGCTTCCTGATGTTTAATCTTCTCCTTTGATCACCTTTTCCCTTTTTCTGCAGGGTGTTCTACGGATCCACCTGGTGGAGGCCCAGAATCTTGTTGCTAAGGACAGCTACATGGGGGGCATGGTGAAGGGCAAAAGTGACCCCTACGTGAAGATCCGTGTGGGAGGGCTGGCTTTCAAGAGCCGTGTTATAAAGGAGAACCTCAATCCTGTCTGGAACGAGCTTTATGAGGTGTGCAACAAAAAAATAGTGCAAAAAACTTGATGCTGTCAGACTGCTTGTATTCCATCCTGCATGTTTAGACATTATGAGCTTTCTAATCTAGGTTGATATGTTGAAATTTGTTTGCTGTTTTGCATATTTGTTCAGTGCAGAGATATACTTGTATGAATTGTTCATGGCCATGTGTTCATTCACCCTGTAGGTGATCCTCACAACACTCCCGGGGCAAGAGGTGCAGTTTGACCTGTATGACAAAGACATGGATGAGGACGACTTCCTCGGCAGGTGAGAACAACCAGACTTGAAGGACTTTTAGGCTACATGAAGCATTGAGCACTAACTCTATGTTTGTACTCTGTTCACTTACGGCATAATTATGAAATTAGTTGCTTTTAATTTCTACCATAGTTGCATAGAACGTCTAATAGATCATTATAATACTCACTACTAAGTAACAGCTGTATAATGTACATCATAGCTATATGGTAGTAACTGTTATAGATGTCTGATTACTAATTGATAGTATTAGCTTGTTTTAATGTAAACGCAAATCAACGTTGTTTTTGTACATTTTTTTGATTATTAGTGATTTGCTTGCAGATTTAAGCTGAGTCTAAGTGACCTAATCAGTGGCCAGTACACTGATCAGGTAGGTCTTTCAGTTTGATCTGTATTTGACCATATCTTCTATGAGCTTAAATATAACAAGTCCACTTTTTTTATGTGTATGTCTTGACACGTTTGTGTACACGACTGTGTTGCAGTGGTACACTCTGAATGATATCAAATCAGGACGCGTTCATGTGATTATGGAATGGCTGCCTAAAGTTTCAGACCCAACAAGACTGGAACAAGTAAACCCTCTTGCAGTGTCTCCGTTTTACTCCTTTCTCCCTCCCGCATTGCCATGTATTCTATAAATATTTCAGACTCGGTATGTCTTGATACCTGAATGATCTTATTGATTCTCTTGTGTGGTGTGCAGATTTTGAGCAACCAGTCTAAGCAGTCCTACGCGAATAAAGCCGTGCCCTCTGCAGCTGTGCTGTTTGTGTATGTGGAGCGAGCCCACGGTCTGCCAGTGAGTTCTTATCTCTTACGTTATAATAGAGGTGATGGATTTCTTTGCTTGTGGCAGTCTGTTGTTCAAATTCTAACACATTTGTATTGAATAGACATGATGAAATGTGACGATTATTTGTTATTTTATAGTTGAAGAAGAGTGGGAAAGAGCCGATTGCGGGAGCTGAGTTGTCACTCAAAAACACAACCTACAGAACTAAAGTAAGTAAAAGTTAAGAGACTAAATCTTCTGTATATTAGTACACATTGCATTTATACACAATTTATTTATAGACTGTCTTCATTTATTGTAAAAGGCTTTAACTCTTTAAACTCAAGGAATTTCAAAGTAGTTACAGAATAATCCACAGTTGTCACTAGTGTTGTGACAATAAACCTTAAACGACACGGTATGCATCTTGACTTGTATAGATTTCTATACCCTACATTTAGATTTTTGTTTGTAATATATAAGGGTTATTAGGGTTAGATTATAAAGTTACATTTTATGTTTTACCTTCTATTAGGTTAAAAGTAGAAACTAAAAAACTAAACACATTTAATACATTTTATTTGATCTTTTTCTCATTACACCGTACACAATACAGACTCTAGTCTTTAATTTCCATCAACAGTAAACATCACAGCTTGTGGTAGTAGCCTAGATCTTGTCTACAGATGCTTAAATTGATATCAAACTGCCTTGTATTACATTATAAACAGCATTAAATTTAGACATGTTATAGTTAGGTTTAGCTTTTATTATATTTAGTTTAAAGTTCAGTTATATTTAAAAGGTATTCAGTTAAATGTTAGTTGAATAGCATGTGAGTATCTGCAAAGCTTCTACATTAGGTATTGTCTATATGGTAAAAAATTATTATATTTTCACGATAAGCATTATGCCATGGTATTTTTTTTTTCTGGCATCTTGGTAAGTTGGAATGGACAAAAAAATAAAAAAATACCGATTACAATTTTTTATTCAGCATTTCAAACACTGCTTCGCATTAAGGCCGATTAACCAGAACTATGTGTGCTCTTTGTAATGAAACATGAATTTGATCAGTGTTTTCTGAGCACAGAAAACTATGTATTCTATGATGAATATTTGTATACTGTTATGATACCAATAACTATGTAGTGAACCATCAAAATAAAGTATTACTCAAATGTACGGACTTTCACCATTTACCAGTAGTCGTTAAGTCTTATATAACTGAACAATCCGTTGGCATTTCAGTGCAGTGTGTGATTGTATTCTTTATCTATCTTTTTCCAGTAAAAATGTAATTTGAATCATTTCTTCATGTATGCATTATTTGATCTAGCGTGACCTTGCATCTCATCGCTTTAATCTTATAGCTGGGTGATCGCTCTTCGTCTCCATGCTGGGATGGCACATTCTGCTTTCTGGTTCAGGACCCCAGAGAAGAAATACTCGCTGTCAGGGTGAGAAACTACATAATGCAGAACAGTTTGGTTGTGTAACATGACAGTCTTAAAATAACTGCAAACAGTCAGTGCCAGTAGCAGTGGTGTTTCTTGTTTTTGGATGTCATTTGAGTGTGTGTGTGTATGTGTGTGTTAGCTCTCTCATAGCTGGGGCCTGCCTCTGGGTGCGGTTGTGCTGCCTGTGAAAGAAATTCTGGCGGAGCAGAACTTGGTGCTGGATCGTTGGCTTATGGTAGACGGAGCCTTGCCTGAGAGTCAGATATTAATCAGGGCTGAACTAAAGGTGATAGGAGAACACACACATACCCTGATTTATAATAGTTCGTAAGCATTTCTGCACAGTACATGTTACACATCCATACAATAATCTGGTGCTAATTTCTTGTGCAGTTTCTTACTGGGTTTAATTCACTATCTTTATGTGCATTATCGTTTTCCTATGTGCAATCTGCCAATAGTCTACCACTTAAAATACCATGCAGTTTTCTGAAACATTATCTGCATTATCTTCTTATTATGTGCAATAGTCATGTGAAATATCACTACTTATGTCAATATTACTTATATACTACTGATCTCGATTACACGCAGTATGTTATTAGTAATTCACTTAACGGTACATTTTATATTTTACTGTTGTTATAGTTTTTATTCTATTCTATTTTTTTGTTTGTTTTTGCTGCTCTTACCTTTGTTCTGTCCACTTTCTGCCACGACAGTGCAAATTTCCAACTTGTGGGACTAATAAATCTTATTTTATTTATCTATAGTATTAGTGCCCCAGCATTTGTCTTTATAGCATTGTGTGTTCCATAAAGAGTATTTTCTGCAGAGTTGTTATTGGATTTTATTTAGAGTTTATATTTTACATTGTTCTTGTCTCTGTGTCTCCGTGTCTGTGCATACGCAATTTCCTCTGGGATGAATAAAACATTCGGATTCTGATTCATAGAGAAGAGCAAGTAGGGGCGTAGAGTAGAGTAGAATCGGTAGAAGCCCCCAGCTGAATTCATTTTCTGACCCCTGAAATAGCGTAATAAGGTATATTAATCCTGGCCTGAGTGAAGGTTAATGGGCTGAACTATTCTTTTATTTACTTTCATGGAATTAAAGAATAGAATTCCCTTACTCTACTCCTTTAATTCTGTTAAACCTTTTGTCCTCGGTTCAGCTTCTGGACTCTAAGCTTGGATACTGTGGTGATGGAACCAGCTGCACTGAAGAGGCTGAGCATGTCATTCCCAGAGCAGAGACAGTACCTGCAGCCAATCAGGAGTTCCGACACAGGGCACTACAGGGGTGAGTTATATAGAGAGTACTGTAAATAAAATGCTGGTTTAAAGAGTGTCTATCAAATGTGATGCCAGTTGACTGACACTTTTATTTGTGGGTGTTTTGTGTGTATGTGTGTCTCTGTGTGCGTATTGTTGCTTGCTTGTTTTTGCAGGGGCAGAGATGCAGTAGACAGTGGGCGGGGTCAGGTGAAACTTACCATTGCTTACTCTACTGGGGAGAACAGACTGGTCATCAGTATTCATGCTTGCAGGTATGTTTAACACACACATTTTGATAAAAGTGTAGCCCAAACAAAACAGAAGTGCTATACCTGTGGTTATACCTTTGGACAGCACTGAAGTAAGATTTGTACATTTGTAGCACACATTAATGCACTATGCACGAGCAAAAACCATCAAAACTACAAAGCACATTTGCAGTTGGTGGCCTGGTGGTTAGGGAGTTTCCCCTGCGATCAGAAGGTCGTGGGTTCGAATCCCAGCTAGTGGCACCACTGAGGTACCCTTGAGTAGGGTACCATCCCAACATACTGCTCCCCAGATGCTGTGTTCCCGGCTGCCTGCTGATTCACTTGGTGAATGGGTTAAATACAGAAGAAGAATTTCATGCTGTTCACACTGTGTGCTGTGGTGTGTTCACAAATGGGACACTTTACACAAAAGCTGTAACCAAAAACATCTAGCTGAGTCGTTGTGGACTGAAACCTTGATTAAAATGGAAGCATATCTGTTCCATTGTACGGATGACTAGAAATTGCTTTAATTTTGAATTGGCATTCTTAGACAAGGCATTTCGACATAGATACAGGGTGCTATGTTGTGAAAGAAGTCCTGGGGTAGTTATAAATGAAATGGCTTCATTATTGTCACCCAGGTTTACATTATCACCTTTGTTTTGCTGTAGGAATCTGCCGTCTACCTCAAAGGATGGCTTGGATCCTTACGTCTCCTTCCTTCTTCAGCCCGACAAGAACAGAAGCACCAAAAAAAAAACCAGCGTCAAGAAGCGAGACCTCAATCCTGAGTTCAATGAGAGGTAAAAGAGTGAAACAGAATAGTAAACAGCGCTAAACAGCAGTACAAAATAGTTACTTGACCTCAGGGTTGGAGCTCTCACACTATTGACTCTGTCTCTGTTCTCTCCTGTAGGTTTGATTTCAGCTTGTCCCTGGAGGAGGCCACACAGAGACGCCTTGAACTGTCTGTGAAAAACAGTGTTTCTTTTATGAGTCGTGAAAAAGAGCTCATTGGCAAGGTATTTCAAAAATGTCATAAAGAACAGTTTACATGTGGTTTCACATGTCATTTAACACCTGTAGTGTTGCGCTAAAACAAAAGAAGCAGAGTTGCTGAGTAAGAAGAAGAATAAGGTGAAACCTTGGGTCCTTGCTCTGATGTCTCTCTGTAAAGTCAAAAACATTCATTTAAAAGTCATTTTCAGATTCAGACTCCATCATGCTTCTTCATGAATTTATATCAGAATTGTAGGCTTAAATGGATAGGCTGGGTACACAAGGATCTTACAGAGCTGATATGCAGTGCAGTAAGAGCACAGTACATAAGACCATCACCCTGCACTTGGACGTTCAGTACCACTGCTACCGTATTAAACATTTCTGGACTAGACTGTGATTGCAGTTGTGTATTTTTTACAGTCAACACAAAATGGAGCTTATTTAGAAGATGGAAATATTTTTTCTATTTCAGTGGCTCCATTGCAAAGCCTTACTTGCTTCACAAACCACAAGTAAAGCTCTCTCTGTTAAGACCATCAGGAAATAGTAAATCCTTTTCTTGAAGTCCTGAATAGCTTTGTGTGAAAGTGCTAAGCCTGCGATTTGTGTTTTGTGTTACAGCTTCACTTAGACCTGAATCAGCTGGACCTGAGGGCAGGCGCCCCACAGTGGTAAGTGGTCTAGATCTGCCTCGTTACACGCTGTTTCAGTCCTTTCTAAACTACTTCACACTTACCAAATATGTGTGATCTAGCTCGCTGACCAAGGTCTTTTAGGGATGCACCAACATTTACACATATGGCACTTTCAGTTTTTGGCTTAAAGAGAAAAATAGCCAAAAATGTTGACTGAATAAACAAACATTAAATAGACCCAGAACAAATATCAGAATCTAAGGGTTTACAAATACATTTAATGGTTACAGAAATAAGAAAGAGTGTTTAAAAAGCACTTTGTTCATTTCACTTTCTTGTGACGGTCAGCACAGATGTGTTAAGTTAAAGCAGCAGCAGAAATGTCAACCATGTGGAACTTTCAGGTTCACAGAAAGACATTAGACTAGCAGTTTATAATTACTGGATCAAGATGAGATGGAAAGCCCAATGACTTCTCCACTACAGGGGTGAAAGCACTTGAATACTGCTTGATGTAGAGAATACAGTAGGGCATCCCAAGTGGCGGCCCTATCACCGGGAGATCAGAGTTTGATCCCTGGTGATGCCACAGCCCTAAGAGCATAATTAGCATTACTTTCTGTGGGTGGGTGGAACAATCCTATCTGTTGGTTCAAGTTCAAGTTCAAGTTGGCTTTTATTGTCATCCATCCACATACACAGTATATAATTGAATAAAATTGCATTTCTTACAGCCCCAGGTGCACGGACAGCACAAAAAAACAAACACAACATAAGATAAGAAGACAAAAAGTAAAACAAAGACAGTGTAACAAGAAACAGTGCAACAAACATTCAGGAGGACAAGCAGCAGATATATATTGAGGTAGAACGCAGCAGATATATATACTAAGGTAGAACGCAGCAGATATATACTGAGGTAGAAAGCAGCAGATATATATTGAGGTAGAAAGCAGCAGATATATACTGGGGTAGAAAGCAGCAGATATATATTGAGGTAGAACGCAGCAGATATATATTGAGGTAGAAAGCAGCAGATATACACTGAGGTAGAACGCAGCAGATATATTGTGAGGTAGAAAGCAGCAGATATATACTGAGGTAGAAAGCAGCAGATATACACTGTGGTAGAAAGCAGCAGATATACACTGAGGTTGAACGCAGCAGATATATATTGAGGTAGAACGCAGCAAATATATACTGAGGTAGAAAGCAGCAGATCTACACTGAGGTAGAAAGCAGCAGATCTACACTGAGGTAGAAAGCAGCAGATATATTAAGGTAGAAAGCAGCAGATATATACTGAGGTAGAAAGCAGCAGATATATTGTGAGGTAGAAAGCAGCAGATATATATTGAGGTAGAACGCAGCAGATATATACTGAGGTAGAACCCAGCAGATATATACTGAGGTAGAAAGGAACAAATATATACTGGGGTAGAAAGCAGCAGATATATACTGGGGTAGAAAGCAGCAGATATATACTGGGGTAGAAAGCAGCAAATATATTTTGAGGTAGAAAGCAGCAGATATACACTGAGGTAGAAAGCAGCAGATATATATTAAGGTAGTGCGGTGCAAAGACATCTATGATGTTCAAAAAGTATACTGTATGTACGTTCAGCGTATATGTGCAAAAAGGTTCAGTGTAAACAATGCTAACGTCCAAAGAAGACAAAGGACAATGTGACAGTGTGTAATTATGTGCAATGTCTGGAGGGAGGGGTCTGAGGGTACTGGATGGAGTTTAAGAGGATCAGGAGTTGGGTGGCGACAGGGAGTTCAGGAGTCTGACAGCTTGGGGGAAGAAGCTGTTGCAGAACCTGGCTGTGTTTGTCCTGATGCCACGGAACCTTCTACCTGATGGCAGGGCGTCAAACAGCATACGTGATGTGTGGGAGGGGTCCTTTACAATAGCAGAGGCTCTGCGCAGACAGTGTCATGGCAGCTAGGATAGACGGCTGTTAGCTGACACATTGACAGATTACAGCCGCGGAAACAAATTAGAGACCATTGCAAAAATGTTCAGTTTCTCAGGTTTTATCTTTTATAGGTGCGAGTATTGAACTGAACAGCTTTGTCTTAGTTTTTAAGAACTGCTGACAATATTTCTTCTAATTTCCAAATAAAAATATTGTTCTTCAAAGCATAATTTTAAAGGAAATCAAAATAAGAGAAATGATGCAGTGTTTACAGAACTTGAATAATTCAAAGAAAACAAATCTCTTGTTCACTCTTAA
>JBBJLS010070209.1:0-12154 GCA_037577275.1 Bryconaethiops microstoma
GAAAGGAATCAGGGAATTTGCTTTCCAGGGTGGAAATCTGGTCAGCCAGCACACACAGTGCGTTGTTCGCGTTAGCCTGAGGAGGTATGTAAACTCCGACCAGGATGAAGGAAGAGAACTCCCGCGGTGAATAAAATGGTTTGCAGTTGATGAAAAACATTTCCAGGTTTGGGCTGCAGAATTTCTGTAACACTGTGAGATCAGTACACCAACCTTCTTTTATGTAGAAGCAGATTCCCCCTCCTTTTGATTTCCCCGAGAGCTCCCTAACGCGGTCCGCGCGGTGAAGTTGGAAGCCCGGCAGATTTACGGCAGCGTCTGGGGTTCGTTCACTGAGTCATGTTTCAGTGAAGCAAAGGGCAGCAGAATGTGCAAAGTCCTTGTTAGTCTGGTTAAGAAGCAGCAGCTCGTCCACTTTGGAAGGGAGCGAAGGTTCGCCAGGTAAATGGAGGGGAGCGCAGTGCGGAATCCCCGCTAATGGAGTTTCACCAGCGCGCCAGTGAGCGTCCCTCATCTGCGTCTCCGCCAAGGCCCACAGAGACCCGTTAAGATCTCTAAAAAACTTTCCGGGTTTATGAAAAAAGGGTAAAAACTGTTTTGAGACGACTGCCTGATGTTTAGCAGTTGATCTCTGACCAAACACACAGAGAATAAGCAAAAACAAGGAAAGTATGAGAGAGCGCTGTACCGAGGCTGCTATCTTGAATTTCCGTATTATAGTGATTATAGTGGTTGTTTACAAAAAATCGCTGTCAGTACAAGCACACAAACAATACTGAATGTTCATAAGAAAAATTTAATAATTTTCAGTATTTTCTGATGGTTGTTTTTTGAGTTTGTAAATGCTAATTTTCTGAAATACTGAATACTGACAGTAAAAAGTCAGGGGTGGTGGTGGCCTAGTGGTAGGATACTTGCCTCTGGACCAAGAGGTGTTCAAATCCTACCTTCAGCAGCACCACTGGGTTCCTGAACAAGACCCTTAACCCCAAGTTTCTCCAGGGAGACTGTCCCCAGTATTTAGGGAATGGAAGTCACCTTGGATAAAAGCGTCTGCTAAATGCCGGAAATGTAAAAAGTAGCAATTTTTCACAAGAAACCTAAACAGCTCAAAATAGTGAGATAAGTGTTCTAACTTATCTTCCTCTTCTGACAAGATCATTTTACAAGGACACATCAAAAAAACAAGAATAACTGACATTTTTACTGAAGCACCACAAACACAGATAGCAAAAAAGTAATGGCCCAGTTCTGGCCCATACAGAGCATTGGAAGGTCAAAGAAAGACCCCTTCCTATTAAGTAAACTATAACTCAGGAAGCGTACGGGCCAGATCAGAGACACAACCCAATTCAATCCAATTCAATTTTATTTATATAACGCTTTTTACAACCAAGTTGACACAAAGCAGCTTTATAGAGTCCAGGTCTGAGCCCCTGGTGAGTAAGCCAAAGGCAACAGAGTTGAGGAAAAACTCCCTCAGCTGGAGGAAGAAACCTCAGGAGGAACCAAGACTCAAAAGGGGAACCCGTCCGCCTCAGGTCGACCCAGAGAGAAAGGAACAAGAATCTTTATGGGGATGAATAACAAGAGAAGGGCTTCAAGAACAAGATTATAGACAGATAGGCATAGACCGCAGAGTTGGTTTCACTAAGTGTCCATAGAGGTGAATATTGTTGAAAGAGAAACTGAGAGTCTGTAGTCCATTAACATCAGGATCGGGAGTTCTGTTTGTCGGACTGTGTTAAAAGATGTCAGTTTCTCAACTACAGCTGAGATTTGAGCAGTATTTGTGTCTGCTTAATCGGGCGGCAAATGTGGTAGAGTCAATTTTCTAGATTGAATTTCTTGTCTAATTATTTCTACTTTATTGTTGAAAAAGTCAATAGTAAACATCACTAGTATAATTTGCAGGAACCTGTAATACCTCCCTGGTTCCTAGTTAGTTTAGAAATTGTACTAAACAGGAACCTGGGGTTATTTTTATTAGATTCAATGAGAGATGATAGATAGGCTGAGTGTGCCGTGGTAAGTGCTCTGTTGTAGTCTCTAAGGCTCTCCTTCCAGGCAGAGTGGAAGGATTCCAAATTAGTCGATCACCATTTGCATTCTAGTCTATGCGCATTTTGCTTTAAAGCACGTGTTTGACCATTATACCGGGGAGCCAGCTTTTTCTGTCTGACTTTTTTACACGTTAGAGGTGCAATGATCTTGCCCTATATTTGTACTTTTGTATTTTGGTATTTCTGATGTTTTGTAAAATGCACCATGGAGGGCAAGGAATGTTGGATAGAGGTGGCTGGGGATGAGGAGCGACCACTCCAGGGTTTTAGGTAATAAAGGAACTGTGTGGTGTCTATAGGTCATCCAAAGGGAAGCGGCACATGTGAACGCTGGAACCAGCATCCTGCATCTGCTGGACATGTTGTTTCTACAGGAGCAAGGACACTGGACTACACACCTGCCAGAGATGGTGCTGACATACAACCCCCCACAACATTCCTAGCCTTTCTCCATTCATGACAGTCTTTGGAACAGCAGTGGGGGTGTGTGATGTAGCTGCAAGTGAGGGTGGTTCAAAGTGAATGAAGAGGCAACTGTGAAGCTGCAGGATAAGAGATCTGGCAATGCTGGAAGGGAGGTTGGTGCTACAAGGTTTGCCCCCGTGGATGGATGGCTGGATCTCTGGAAGCACAGGTAAGTGTAGTTGCTCCTCAGCAGATACCATAATGCACCAGTTTGACCTGGTCAGTTGGTGGAATGGTGTGACTCATCTTCCCTTTAGCTGTAGGTTCATTCTGTATTTTCTCATTATCGAAAGGACTTTTAGACACTACTTCTAAAGAACCTCTCAAGTGACGTACCAATGAGCGCATAATAGGGGCACGTTTCAGAAGTGTGTGAGGCTTATGTTCCTGATGCAGGGTGTGTGACAGGATGTGGTGAGAAAATGCTGCTGCAGAGAAAGACCGCACAATACACCTCTAGCTTTTAGCCATATTTTATATTTCATTATTTCATTGCTATCCTGCTGCAAATGTTCAGTCACCTGGTACCAATCTGCAGTGACTGGAAACCTCAGAATTAAGGTCTTCATATTACAGTCCCACAAACTGCAATACCCCACAAAATGTAGCTGTAATGGAATTATAATTCTATTTGTAAACTTGCTATGGATAATAACACTTTGCTAAACTGTTTTTGCATAGAACCATCACTATACTGGATGGATATGTTAGGGAGAGTCAAGGCTTTTCATGCTCTGATTTGTGCAAAATCATTTTATAAGTATTTACAATACAACAGTTCTATGAACAATATAAACAGCTCCTCATGCAGCCATGAACAATTCCTCTGAAACTGTACTGTGTTTTCTGGAGGTGAAGTTCGCAGCAGATTCGCAAATACCTGTGAGTTAAAAAGTGAGGCCTCCATGGAGCAGATTACTCTGGAGCTCTGTGGCTCCAGAAGAAACTCTCTGTTATGTTCCCCAAACCATGCTTAAACAATATTTGCAGTGTTGCGGAGCTTATTATCCTATTGAATGAGGCCATTACCATTAGGGAATACCGTTGCCATGAAAGGGTCTGCAAAGGGTTTGGTTAGGTGTCAAAATAACATCCACATGAAGGCCAGACCAAAGGTTTCCCTTGCATCCCAGTGCCATTACATCCCTGGTCTTTTGCATCCATGATCCTTTTATTGGTTCACTGGTTGTCCCTCATTGGCCCACTTTTGGTAGGTACTAACCACTGCTTACCAGGAGATGCTTACAGTTCAAGAACTGACTGTTCACTTGCTGCCTGATATATTCCATACATGACAGGTGCCACTGTAACAAGATAATAAATGTTATTCACATCACCTGTCAGTGGTTTTAATGTCAGGCCAATGCAGATATTTTTCATGCATATATCTGCCGATACTCATACAAAAACTTTTTAAAATGTAGAAATTGGAACTACATATAACTGGATTAGAAAAATATAACTTGCAAATACCATTATTTTGCCACAGGCTTAGGTGAAATAAGTAATTTATGAAGGTACTTTAGCATAATATTCCAACATCACCGAAAAATTGGAATATTATGCTAAAGTACCTTTATAAATTGTGCGATAAATGCATCATTAAATACTACTTCAAAATATTCGTCAAAAGTAAACATCTATTCGATGCTAATATCTATATTTATATTAACTTATCTATATAATTCTATATTTTTTCTGGAATTCTGCAGTAAGAATTTCAGTTAATGACAATGAACTTAAAAAGCAATGAACATACAAGTTAATATAATTTTTAATGTACTTATTCATTTGAAAACACTTGCAGTTATTCTTCCCTGTGCACAGGGATGCTCTGTGAGCTACATGAAAAGGTGCCTCCTCTGAAAAGTGATGGCCTGCAAAAACAAACAAAAAGTAATGTTTCAGTGAACTCATTTCAGCCTGTAAATGTGCAGGAAAGCATTCTGAGCAGTCTTTCGATATATGGTTTAATTTTGGAGCTCAGTAAAGTTGTTAGTGTTTAGGCCAGGCTATTAGTGCAAACCATTACATATGTGCTGTTTATTCAGCCTGTTTTTCTACATTCAACACTTTTCTTTGTGATTTTTTTAATCATTACTGTTATTCATAACTATAAGCTATTGAAAAAAATATTATATTTTATGTTACACACCAACAACATTTATGGCTGTGCATTTCATTATGGCCATAGAAAAAAAGTGAAGTACGTTGTTATTCTGTCAAGATGTGGCTTCAGTTCCTGTTTAACTACAGTACACCCATTTGTTAGCACTTCCTCTGCCTCACTCATCTTCTGCATTGAAGTCGGCTGGAATGCAGAAGGAACAAAACTGAATTCAATGTTGCATCCAATTTGGTGTTTTCCTGGGTACTTGGTAGCTAATAAACATGTAGCTAGCATTCTTGTGCTGATACAATAAGTGTAAAGGGGGCATTTGGCTGATGCCCTTGTCCAGAGCAACTTACATTCATAAGTTATAGGGACAGTCCCCTCCCTCAAGGACACAACGGTAGGAAGTTGGGGTTTGAGCCTACAGCTTTGTGGTTGTTGGGTTCACAGGCAAGTGCTTTACCCAGTAGGCTTCCTAATATGAAGTTAAATAAAGAGACTAGAAATGTTAAACTAAAGATGAAGATTTTGAATGTTTTACACAAACATATCTTTTGCCACACATGTACTTTGACTCCGTACATTCATCTTCACTTCTTCACAATATGGTACATTTTCTGTTGAAAGGGAGGTACAAACAAAAAAGATGATGAAATAATAAAAATGAGATCTATACAAATCTTCTTAGATGAACCCCTCTGAAAATTTCCAGAATTTTGCAACCCTAGCTATTTGTTAATAGAGGATAACTGATATGTGTTATTTTGGGTAATAAGTAGAATGCATGGTTCTAAGACATGTTGAACTGGAGATGCTAAATTGCCCCTAGGTGTGAACGTGTTTGTGTGACTTGTGCGGCTTGTCCAGGATGCTTTTTGTTTTAAAATCTAAAAGTCGTTTAGATAATGGACTGATTTTCAGTTCATGCCTTTCAATAGTGGCAGTAGGCCCCATTTTCCAGCCTGTTTTCAGGACAACATAAAGAACTGATAGAAGACAATAGTATGGCAAAATTCATAAGTAGAATAATGTAACGTAATGTCTCCTCAGCTTTTTTCTCAAATCCAAGGGCAGGGTGGGTGTTGAGCAATTCTTGAAACCTCAGACAAGGCGACACAAAGTGGAAGCCATTTCACAACTTAAGAACAGCATGAACGTATGGTGTACGCATGTAATAATGGTTGCTCAGTATGTGGCAGGTCAGAAGAGATAAGAAAAAAAATGAAAAAGAATAAGGAAACATTCCACAATCTTTGCTTTGTGTATGAAGTGGTGTTTCTGACTGGTGGCACTGAAAGATCTGTTACTGAGAAAATAAGAGACCTCTTCCTGTTACAGCTCAAAACAGGTCATCAGACAGAAAAAAACAGCAATCAAAATACAGAGCAAGCTTTTTTTCATTTGAGTCAGGTTGTCATGTTACAAAATAATTTTTTCTCTATTTTCTGTATAGGAATACAGAATGGACGTCTTCTGAAGAACAGAGAAGAACTTTAAACGCTCTGCAGTGTAAACAGTGGGATTGAATGTCCACAGAGGACATGAAAACAGCATTGCTCATCTCACCCCACTAATCTACTACTCAGCAGCAGAAGCATGCTGAAAAATACACACGTTATTTTATTCCTATCTTTGTGGAGTGTTTCCATTGACAGTATTACTGTGAATGGTACACCTACACTCAGCTCTCACGATCACTTCAGAAACCTTGTTTACTCTTACAAACATGCCCCAAAAGATCAAAATCCTCATGTTTTCCATCATTCTGAGGACATTTGGCCCCATCAAAGAGCTAAATACACACAGCAATATAAGTCAACATTTACATTCAACACACAAACATGGACACACAAAAAGACCAATGCACTGGCACAAATCCAAACTGTGTAACAGTTTTATTGGAATTTCATTTCATTGTGATTCATGGCACACAGATAATTATTTTTCTTTTGAGCAATAATAATAATAAAAAAATCATTGGCACCACACATATTACTGTTGGAAGCTAGGATATTTCAGCCATCTAAACATTTGGATCCAAATACATCTTTTAGAAAGTTTTATAAAAAACATTTCAGCACGTGTCAGACATGATATTACTACAGATGAAAACTCATTAAATATACAATTTGTTTTAAAGCAAAAATACAACTTCTTGTTAAAGCAGAAGAGAACTGAGAAAGAATGCTGACTTGTGCTTTATGAGAAGTAAGCATTCTTTGGAGATAACAGTTCTGTATTTGGGGTTTAGCTGGTATTTCTCTTTGCGTTCATAACACCACAACCCTGACAGCACTGACAAGACTGGCATGACCTTATTGTTAGAGCTGTTAAGCATGTTACAAAACATACTGTACTGTATGTAGTGTCATAGGATTATATATGGTGTAGTCTGGAAAACTCTGATAGAAATGGTATCTCTCAAGCTATTGTTTGTGTATTTACAAAATGTAGGTCTATTATTTGTATTTATTCCATCATTTTGTCACGTCTTTCAGATCGTTTGTTGTTCAATATCAGACATAGATCAGTCTTAGACATTTTGTCACAGAGAACTGAAGCAAGATCATCTAGGTAATGTGATTCCAGCACCATAAGCAATGTGACTTTTAGCAGATACTAACCAGAAAGGATAATTCCGAGATTTAAGTGCCCGTGCTAAGAAAATAAGGTTTCAGCATACAGTATAGGCCAAAAGCATGGAAGCAACATTCACGCTGTAAAAAGAAACGAACAGAGAATCAAAATTTTTCAAGAGGTAACAGATAGAAATATGTTAATTACTGTAGAACAAAAGAATGTGCAACAATAATGTACAACTGATTCATTCATTTAAAATTCTAGTGATTTTCTTGCAGTTTTATTGTACCTGTAATCAGATCCCCCTGATTCTTACATTCAGATACTGAAGGCTTGAAGAACTGGATCAGTGGCATTAAATAAAGGGTTTGTAAATAAATACATTTGATCGGTTTAAGCATTATATCTGTGAAGTTACACAAAAGCTGTTTCCAACGGCACACTTTGATTGGCTGAGATGCAGTCTACATTCTGAGCATTCCTCTGGAATATTCCCCTTGGAAATTTTTGCAAAGTAACGGCCCACTTTACACTGCAGTTAACCATTAATAACTTTCTACTTTAGAATGTACAAAACTAGATAACATTTTACAGGTTACATTTCACACTGAAATCCATTTGTTCAGCAACTTAAGAAGAGTGTTACAGCAAGCCTGCATCAAATTCACAAAACCACATTCAGGTAAATCTGAATTTGAATGTGAAAAACTGAAAAAGCTGAGCTGAACTTGTTACATTTGAAGGGCTCTATCTGTAATTCAAAATATGTTTGATATAAAATTCAGGGCTTCGCTTTATGTTTCCTTTATTTTGAAGAAATGTTGTTTTTAAACAACATAATCATTTCATGCCTGCCTAATTTCACTGACCACTGGAAGTAACAACAATGGTCACCATTATTAAAATATATTTAAAAATGTAAAAATACATTTAAAACAATGTTTGGGGCTTTTTTGTATTATGTATTTTTCTTTGCAGCAATCATTGTTAATGTTAAGCACTGCTATTAACAAATAATTTAAAATGTCCATCACAGCGTAAGTTTATTATTGCAGAACAATGGATATATTTGAGAAAAGCTTCACTGGTTAAGCTACATATTAATTAAAGGGGCAGTCAGCACAGTGTGCTGTCTTGACAACAAAATGTTGTATAAAAATTACTGCTTGCTACCATATTTTGTCCTGAAGTGTAAACGAAAGACTACTGAAAGTCAGCATTTCAGCTAGCGAATAACCACATATTTGGTCATAACAAAGGCGGGGCAGTTTCGTGCAGAGTAAAGTCCCTGTTTGGTCACCACAGCAGAGGGAAGTCCATTTTGGTGAATCCAGGGTCTTTTCTTAACTCCCAATAAGTGCCATTGCTGATCCACGAGTCATCTTCTGAACGCCTGGAAAAAAAACCCAAGTGTCTGAAATATACAAAACTTTGAGATACAAACACACCTCCAGAGATACACACATGAGTACATGTTTGTAGTGGCTATGCACTTACTTGAAGAATTGAGGTATGTGTGTCATGTTGTTCTCCAGGAGGGTTTTCCTTCTCTCTCTCTGGAGCGCCTCTATTCTCTCTTTCTGTTCTTCTGCCCCTGTGATGTTCCCCTCCTCCAGTAACCTGAGATAGAGTCAAGTGTGGTGTTCACTGTTCTTTATGTAAATGCAGTTCTTTATGTAAATTTACGTTCTATATGTAAATTTATGCCTGCATAAAAGTTGAATCTGATACTGCATGTATGGGCTCATTCAGTAAATGTGCTTCTAAAGCTGCTTTTCATGAAGATCACATGTAACAAGTCTATAGTAGTTCTATATATTAGACATGCTGATATGCTAGATATGTTCTAGATATGCTGCAACAAAAATATGCAAGTAAAACCATGTAACCACAAATAATCGACCCTGGTCAGATGCAATTGTTACGTCGTGTCTCCTTCTCCAGACACAGATTGCAGGCACACACACACACCAGGGATAGTCGAAGTGCTGCATGGTCTTACTTTATTAAGGGAAAACAGAAACAAAGCAGGCTCAAGGGCCTGAAACAGGATAGAAGCTTTCTACTCAAACAAGCAGAATCAAAGAATGCATTGAGGTCCACCTCAAACTAACTTAAATACTGAACACAAAAAAAACAACACACAACCAGAACATAAACCCACTTATTCCTGAGCACATCAGCAGCTGACAAATAATTACTTCATTTAAATCCGGTGTGCTCAGGAATAGACAAAACTGAATCCTTGGCGGCCTCTAGTGGCTGCCCACAGTTACTGACCCCAGACCTGAGAGCAATATGTAAGATTTCCATGTGTGCTCTCAGGCCAATGATAAGGAATGTAAGAAAAAAGCCAGCAGCCATCTGAAATCAGCAGGGACAAAAGTTACACGCGGAGCAATAAGCAAAAAACTGCACTGCTATCTCCATTCCTACACTAGACACAAAACAACACAAAACGATGCACATTTAAAATTTGCGTGCAATGATGTCTCAGGTCAGACAAAACAAATAATAGAATTTTAAAAAATAGTCTCTCTCTATGTTATAAGAGAGAGGGCTCACACATAGATTCCAACATCACACCCAAGTACAGAAATGGAAGCATCATGTCACGCCTTGCTGTGCGCAGGGAGTGAGGTGAGGCGCAGATGCAAGTTCCATTGATGGATTTTTATTACAAAAAACACAGACTTTACACACGCAAAAACATAAAGGCACAAGGGCCTAACAAAATCACACTAAACAGAAGACACATAAGGAACGGGTAGCGTGACCAGCACTCATACAAAAACTCTTTGAACTTAAACACATCACAGACCAGGGTCCTATTCTATGAAATGGGATTAAAGGAAAGCCAGACTTTCCCTTAATCCTATTTCATGGAACAGGACCCAGGACAGAAACCAATCACTAAACATAATCACTTTAACTAAACACAAGACAGCTGACAAGGCACTAAACACAAACATGTTACTTTTTATAATACAAGTCCCATTAACAAACTAACACAGCAGCGGCCTGCCGAGATAAGACGGTACTCCTTCCAAAGGGCACCACTCCCAGGGCGCTGTCATTCCACCAAACGGGCGGAGGAGGGGCAAGCGGAGGCTATAAACAAGAAAACGCCTGAACATGCTCTCCATAACCCCTTGACTATTACATAACAAACACAAGACCCAAACTACAGAACACACAGAAAAACAAATCAAACTCAAACCAACACAGAAAAACACTGTTGAAATTTTTATCCTTAAGTTTCACATGTATTAATTAGTTATATGCACAGTTATACACACACAAACCTTATATGACCATTGAGTCTTACAGTTATGTATGCATGAATCACAAATGAGCTTTGGGACAGAGAACAAAGCTGACTATGCAGCCTGTTTACCTCATCTTATTTTAGTGTGAGATATGTATCCACAGGAGAGGTGTATTTCATGATGAGTTAAAATACCCAGAAGGGAAGTGTAGTTTTGGGGGTATTCTGTCGTCTTTGTCTTTGCCCCTGGAGGATGCCAGATGCTGGGATGACAAGATGACCTGGCTTGGAACGTCTGGGAATGAAGAAAGCGGAACTCTCCCTTCTATATTAGTGCATGTTTTGACACTGGATTGATTGCAGGCAGGCATTGCTTTGACAATTAACTAAGTAAGGATGTCACATACTCACTGCTCACTACCTATATATATTGTGGTGTTACACTTTTAGAATTGGAACAACTCCTCTGTAAGACTTAGGTCTACTGTTGTGACTTGTTCCCTTGCTGCATGAATAAAAACCACCTGTTGATTTTGACCCTGTCTTGTGGTGAGTGAAGAGGTATACTGATCAATGGTGATTGGTTTGGCATAATTATATGGGTTTTAATGTAAAAATCCTCTACAGTTAAGTTTAAATTCAAGTCTGACCAAAAAGCCCCTGTCAGTGAATTGTCACTCTTAGAAGCTAAAATAAGGGAGGCTGGGCCTCTGTAAGGTGCTCAGTTTTTAACTCAATTAAACTGTCAGGACACAGACCCTTAGAAAGAAAAGGGCAGTAACACATGAGTATAAAATAGCCGAAGGACCAGAAATAAGTGTAAAACGGCCGCAGGACTGGATAAGAATGCAGGTGTCCAGACCGAACGTGCCAGGAAAGGGGGAGTCAAGCGAACAGTGATAAATTTAAATGGTCAAAGACTGGAAGTGTAGCCTGAAATATGAATCAGAAGATGTCCTAATCTGTAATTATTGGTCGAAAACAAATGGAGAAATAAGCAAATCAGGTGAAGGAGACTCCCCACGTTCTCTACAGGTTTTACGTAGCGATGATGATAAGAAGTTGGGCCTTCATTGGGCACAATGAAGGCTGTTCCATTTGCTTAATAAGCAAATTAAGCAAATGGAACACCCTATACTTTCCTATATGGGATGGGTTGGAAGAATGAATGTATGAATATTGACGATGTATAAAAACTTATGCACAGAGGGAAAGAGCGGAGCGAGCGGCAGAAGACTGGAAGAAGAGCAGCTCCCATGGGCCACGGCTGAGATGTTGAATAAACCAGCAACATCCCACCTCTCTGACTCTGTTTGATTTTGGGACTTAGAAAAAGTTTGGGACTTAGAAAAAGTTCAGCTTTAGCTTAGCTTTAGCTCAGCTCCGACACAACAAATTGGCGTCACGAACAGGATTTGACAGAGGTGACCGCAAGCTTCCAGCTTCGTCTGCACCCTCCTGTATTTGGCACAGAACATTAAAGGTAAGCATTTTTTAATCTCTGCTACCTGATTAGATTAGGTTCTGTGTGAAGTGAAAAATAAATAAATAAACACATAGGCGGTAAATGGAAGAATTGCTTAACTCTCTTAAAAGAACCGCATCTAATGAGCATGAATAATAGAAATTGCCATTATTGTTAAGTTAATTTGGGATAAGTATATA
>JBBJLS010070210.1:0-12153 GCA_037577275.1 Bryconaethiops microstoma
TAAGAGAGAGGGAGAGACAGAGAGAGAGTGACAGAAAGACAGACAGAGAGAGAGAGAAAGAGAGAGAGAGAGAGAGAGAGAGAGGGAGAGATAGAGAGAGAGATAGATAGATAGATAGATAGATAGATAGATAGATAGATAGATAGAGAGAAAGATTTAAAGAAAAAATGACTGAATTCGAAACACTTTAATTTTATTTTAAATTCAGCTTAATACATTACCCTTAACGAAAATGTATACGGGGGCGGACTGGCAATCTGTTCGTTCTGCCACGCTGAATTTAAATCTCTCTCTCTCTCTCTCTGGGTAAGTCCAGAAAGGTCGTTGTTTTAATTAAAACAAATTAAAGTGTTCGGGGAGCATATTTGGGGGCATATTTAGGGTTTACACTATAAAAATTGCCTTTTTTTTCACCAAAACACAACAACACGGTTTTCCACTATACGCGGGTGCTCTCGGAACATAACCCCAGAGAAAAACGGGGGATTACTGTATTTTCATATTGAGAATTTCCCACCAGATTATAATCTGATTTATTTAGACATTATATTTAATATAGTTTTTGTCTCTGTGACTGCAGTTGTAACATAAACAATTTCCTCCAGGATTCTGATTGAGGATGGAGGTGGTCAGATCATGTAAATAAATCTGAACTGAATTAATAATTTGGATGGCTATTAATTGAGATTAAATTGTCACTCTTCTGGTCATTTCCAGTTTGCCGTTCAGTCTGCAGTTGTTTCAAATCTGGCTCTGTTTTACTGGCCTGAGTGCAGCGCCGATTTTGAACAGCAGAGGGCGGCAGAACTCCAGATTATATCAGACCTGGAAGAGTCTGAACCCCAATCAGAAAATTCCAGCATGAACTTCCTTCTGTAGTTCCCCCGTCTCTCTCTCTCTTTCTCTTTCTCTATATTCTGTCTTCTTTCTTTCTTTCTCTTTCTTTCTCTTTCTCTTTTTTCTTCTCTTTTTCTCCTTTGACTTCTTGTTCTTCTTCCTTCCTTCCTTCCTATCTTCCTTCCTTTCTTTCTCCCTCTTTTTCCATTGTATTCTGTTTTCTTTCTTTCTCAATTGTCTTCTGTTTTTGTATCAGAAATTTTGAACTAATATGCATTTTGAACTAATGATTGAAACTCTGTTGGACTTACACTGATCTTATGTGGTAAACTTATGGTAAAAATGTGCTTCCTCATATAATTCAAATTGTGCTTAAGGCACTAACCTACTACAGATCATTACAATGTATATCCTGTTTTAATGCTGATCATGCTCCCTCGAGAACATTGTGTGTATTCATGTGTGTAGTCATTCTTCTGGTATTCGTGTGACTGAAAAACAAGTAACAAAGAACTAAGTAACTAATTCACAGCCTGAGGGAGAGAAGGTGTTGGGACTTTGTGCTTTGGTGTGTGATTCAACAGAGAACAGTTTTCTTTCTTTCTTTCTTTTTTCTTTCTTTCCCTCTCTCTCCACTGTCTTTTTTTCTACCACCCTCTCTTGCCCCTCTCTCTCTCTTTCCTGATGCTTTAATTATCAGCCAGATTTGGATGAACTGTAGATTGTAAATGGCCAGAAGGAAGTGAGACATTCATCTCAATTAATAATCATCCTTTAAATTATTAATTCAGTTCAGTTTTACTTGCATGATCTGACCGTCCTCAAGCAGCTTTCCAGGGACATGAGTGCAGGATGAGCACTGATGAGCACTCTCTCTTTCTCTCTCTCTCTTTCTCTCTCTCTCTGTGTCTCTCACTCTCCTTCCTTTCTTTTTTTTATTCCCTGTCCTCCCTCCCCCCTCTCTCTCCGTTCTTCTCACTTCCTGTCCTCCATCTCTCTCTCTCTCTCTCTCTCCTTCCCTTCTATCCTCAATCTCTTTCTCTCTCTCCACACTCGCTCCCTCTCTTCCTGCTCTTTCCCTTCCTCTCCTCCATTTCTTTCTTTCTCTCCCTCTCTCCTTCCATTCTTTTCCCATCTTTCTGTTCTTTTCGCTCTCTCTCTCTGTTTTTCTCTCTCTCTCTGTCTCTCACTCACTCTCTCCTTCCCTACTATCCTCAATCTCTTTCTCTTTCTCTCTCTCCACACTCTCTCTCCCCTTCTGTTCTTTCCCTTCCTCTCCTCCATCTCTCTCTCTATGTGCCTGATGTTCCCATCCCAGAATTGTGCGTTAGTTATAGTCATCAATTATAGGGACACAGGTGAAATATTCTCTTTTAAGAACCTACGTAAATCTGCTTCTACTAGGCAGGGAAGAGAGTCCCTATACCTTCATTATTCTGTAGGTATGAAGTCATTTTTTGTTGAACTGAAGGGAGGGACTGATTTGAAGTAGAGGGTCTTCTGACTGCTTCAGAAGCGTGTTTGACCTCATGAAGATTCCTCAATAAGAGACCACTTCCTAAGCAGTCAGGGGCATCCTGTGGAGGACTCTCCACTGCGCGAGGCCCACCAGCAGCTTTGTGTCCAAGTTTAATGCCGATATTGTGTCTCTGTGACTATTCTGTACTGCTTTCCATGCTTTCTGTCACTGTACCAGATTTGCCCCCCTGATGGGGTCACTGGGTCAAAGGTTGGCTGCTTCAATTTTTAATAGGCCAAGAAACCCTCCATTTGAAAGACTTTCAGAATGTGCTGTTGGGCAGGACGTTACTATTTTACACCTGTTTAGGGTGGAGACAATTGTGTGGACTTGTGTGGAACCAAACAACCTACTCATCTTCAGTAAGTCTCTCTCTATTCAGTAAATCTTTCTCTCTCTCTCATTCTTTCTGGTCCTTATTCCTTCCTGCCTTCTCTCTCTCTCTCTCTCTCTCCCTCTCTCTCTCCCTCTCTCTCTCTCCCCCCCCTCCCACTCTCTCTCCCTCCCTCCCTCCCTCCCTCCCATCATGTCCTCTTTCTCTCTCTTTCTCCTTCACTCTCTTTACTCCTGTTCTCTTTCCTTTCTGTCCTCTCTCTCGATTCTATCTCTTCTTCCTCTTTTCTCCACACATGCAGTACACCTGAGCTTGATTTAACTGTAGAGATAGTGTTTGCTTTTTTCTTTCTTTTCTTTTTAAATTAATTTTTTTTTTTTTTCAGAGTTCTTACGCATCATGAAACAACAGAAATGCTAATTGAGTACAGCAGCAGATAATTGCAGCAATTATTTCCAGGTAATTGTAGCTCATGAAACCGTCACAATCCTTAAAGACAAAGGGAAGGGAGCGCAGAGGCCATTCGGAGCGCATCCATATCAATTATCCCAGAGCACCAAAACACGGCGACAGGTTTATTCACCCGACCAAGAGCTCCACATTCAGGCCAGTGGGTCAAATCTGTGTATCTGGATTATAAACTTTTCTTAATTTAATAGATCTATTCTTTGATTTTTATTTCTGGATAACTTGGTTTTAATTGAAGCATATTCATTTGGGTTTACATGATTTTTAATGTAATTTATTCACTTGGTAGCACTTTGAGATTTGTGTTGAATGAAAAGTGTGTATCAAATAAAATGTATTATTATTATTATTATTATTATTATTATTGCAAATATTTGATGCGGTATTTGGAATTATGGCTGCATAGGTTTTTCATTTATTATTTACTATGTTTTGGGTCTGAACAGTATTAGATTTCTGATATAATAAACAAACATTTAAGACAGAAAATAAGTGTATGTCTTAACAATAAACAAATATGAATTGAATGCATTTTTACACATTTGTTTCCACATTGTCCTTTTTAGCTTAAAAATTTACCACTTGTTAACTGGCTGCTGTTGTGAGTGAATGGCTAGATGTCTTCCCACTCACTGTCTAGAGTAAAAGACACACAGTATCAACTAGTGTACTGAAATCTGGTATAATGAACGCACTGGCTCTTACCGAGCCATTCATGGGTAATGATTGCTGAAAGCACGTATAGCTGCGTTCACGGGCTGATAATTGTTAATTAAACCACAACAAACAGTGACATACGTAATAAACAGTGACATATGAGATTTAGTGACTTTTGTTAGATTATAAAGGCCTTGATTCCTCAGAACACCCAGTAACTCACCTGGAGCAGTGATCAGACACCCTGTTAGAAATACAAATACCAATAATGATTTGTTAGAGGCTCATTTGCATATTAGAGCCTTCTGCCATATCAGTGTTGCAGAGACCCACACTTATATACCAAAATTTGAATGTAGATTCCTCAGAGATCAACATCTGCACCTTTACAGGCTATAACATGAAGCCTCGTTAGATACAGCACTGGTCAGTCCTGATTCGTATGCATGATGGTTCTGATCCTAAGGGCTGAAAACAGCCTGGCCTTGTCTGCGGTCATGCACGCCTTACTGTGCAATAAATGAAGCTGTTGTTGGCCTGCAAGTTCAGGCAGGAGCTGATAATCAGGACTCTTGTGGTGCCGGGGAGGAGATCATCCAATCAGCAATCTTATCAAAACCCCAGGGATGTAATTTACCTGCATTCAGCCACCGTCGGTCTGAGCAGGGTTCTCAGTCTACAAATCTTTATAAAAAATAAAGGAAAAAATACCCCCAAGAGATGGACAACAGGGCCAAAATCTCTTCTGAGCATCTAATGAAGATCGTCAGTTTTTAAAGACTGCATATTTTATTACCTGGCGGTCCTAATTAGCCTTTTTTTTGGATTTAGTGCAGTACAGTAGAGGTTTTTATAGCTTTTAATATATGTGGGATTTTAGTTTGTTCTAATTTATCAAACATAAAAATTGAGAAGTATCATGATACCTAATGTATTATTAAAAATCTTTACAAATATCATTATATACTTTTATGTTGAGAACTTGTTTGAGGACATTCCAAATAAAATTCAAATAAAATAAGCATCTAGAATGAAGTTCTTCTGAAATTAATGTCCAGAATGAAGTTCTACTAAAAGAAACATATATAATGAAGTTTCAATAAAATTAAAGACCACAATGAAGTTCTAATAAAATTCACATCCACAACAAAATTATACTAAAATTAATGTCCAGAATGAAGTTATGATATAATTAATGTCTAAAGTCAAGTTCTTCTAAAATTAACATTTAGGATAAAGTTCTAAGAAAAAAACATCTATAATGTGATTCGGGTCCGGGGGGCGGGGGGAGGGGGGGTGGGGCTGTTTGGCCTGTGCGAGAATTGAACCCAGGCCTCTTGACACTGGAGGCCAGAGCACTAGAAGACACTTCACAGAGGTGGAGACTTGGAAACAAAATGAAAACTACCAGTACAGAGAACCAGCAGTTCTAGAGCTGACCCCCGACAACAGAAACTGAGGAGCCTTTGGGGGAAAACACTGACTGGCAAGAGAAATACTTTTAAAAGTTAAAACTGAAGGAATTCAAGAGAGAGAGGTTTTAAGAAACCAGCAAGAGGAACTCAAGAGACAAGCTCTGGAGACTCCACCAAATTGCCAGTGAAGTCTTCTGTCAGAATGGTGGAACTGCTGTGGAAGGCTCTCCTTAAGAAGAAGAGACACAGGTGAAGCTGTTTCCCTGCTGATTAAAGAAAACTGCTCTATACATCCCTCTTGTGGCCGAGGATGTTCTGACAGGGTTCCAAAGTCAAAGGGAATGATTTAGGTGTGTTGACTGTCAGGCCTTTTATCTAGACTCTGCGGCTGTTCATTTTTGGGAGTACAGACTCTCTTTTCACTCTTCTCGTTATCAAATTAATGTTAAAAACATCTTAGAAACATTTGACCCTCCATCCATTATGATTCCTTTCTTACTTTTCAACCTCTCTATAAGCTTTGACGTCACTGATCTGCCCCGATCTGCTTCACCGCAGTATTTAAAGTAAAACCGCAGTATTTACGATGGCATTATTTCAGGTGGAATATCAGTATTTAAGCTGGGTTCACTGCAGTGTTAAAAGTGGAATGTGTTTGGCTAGGATGCTACTGGTTAGAGGTCAGGATTTCATCAGGATTGTTATTTATAACAAACTTTGTTGTGGCTGAAATGTTTTTAAGCAGCAGGTTGTTGTTGCTAGGTTACAGGCAAATAAGACGGAGTGACACTAAAGGGATTCGGTCGGTGTGTCATTATTGAGAGATAGACTGGCAATCCCACTGCAAGGTCAGAATAATGTGGAAAAATGTATGTTATGTTTTTGATATTTTTTAGGAGTGTAAATGTTCCTTAAGAAAGCTGGGTGTGGAGGGACTACATTCTCCAAGGCTGGCCTTAGGGATTCTCCTGGAGTGTCTGAAAGGAAGAAATTCTCTCAAGTTTGTGCAAGAAAGAGAGAACACCAGTGTGAGGAGGAGGAAATGAGATGGAGAAATGCCAAAGGAAATGCCCTGGTCATCTTGATTGATGTGTAAATTGGTTTCCTGGGTGGGTGAAGATGAGCTGGATGGAACATCAGTGGGGGAAAGAAGGAAATCAGCAGGGAAAGGGCTGTTTTCGGATGCAAGTTCGTTTGGCAGGCACCCCGGGGGGTTTCTATATACATATTTCAGGTCCAAGAATCTGCGATAATTTGACATTTGCAAATCATTAGCCAAAATGTGAACAATTATGCAGTAGGTTAATGACTAAGAGCTGATGAAAATCAATTATGATGCCGTAACAGTACCCTGATTGAATAAAGATGATGGTTCTTCTTAATCAAGGGAATAGATATGAGCATGAAACTTCTTTTAAACAATATTAAAGAGCTGCATGAGTAAATTAATCAACCGAAAAATTAATCAACTTTTTTGTGGAGGGGTGTTGCACAAATCCTTTTCAAATCAATGAATCATTTAATAAGCATCTTTATACTGATTGCCACACTACTGTTATTACTTGATTTGTAATCTTCTTCTGGCACAAACACCTGGCCTAAGGTTTGTACACCCCTCTTAGGTCACCACCTTAGCAACCTGCTTTGGACACTTCAGATGCTATGTAAAATATTATAACTACATCCTAGCAAAATCCTAGCAACCACCATGGCAACTTCTAAACCAGACTATAGGCCACCTAGGACACCATTCTGGTCACCTAAAAGTAATATAGTAATCACCTGGAACACTTCAGCTTAGTAACGACCTAGCAGCTCCCTAGAAACCACAAGAGATACGTTAGTAAATAACTGCAGCAACACTCTTGCAACAACCCAAGATACCATAGTGACCTTGTTAGACACTATATCAACCAAGTTGTAACACCTTGACAACTGCCTGGAATAGCTTAACAAATTCCTAGCAACAACCAGAGATAACACAGCAACTTCTAAGCCAGACCCTCGTGACCACCTGGGATACCCTTGAAACCATGAAAAAATACACGAGAAACCACTTGGAACACCAGTTTTTTAGCTCAGCTACACTCTAGCAATCATTTAGCAACAATCACCTAGCAACATCCTAGAAACCACAAAAGATACCTTAGTGATGGTCCAGCAACAACCACCTAGGACACCATAGCAACCATGTTAGATACAATAGCAATGAAGTTGAAAACCTTAGCAACTAATTGGAATAATAAAGCAAAGCTCTAGAAACCAACAGAGATACTATTGCAACCTCTGAACCAAACCCTAGCAACCATCCTGGATACCACTGCAGCCACCAAAAAAGAATATACTAGCGACCACATCAGAACTTTTCAGTTTAGCGACACTCTACTAGCCACTTCACAACATGCTAGTGAAATTGGCCTAGAGACACCATAGCAAACTCCTTGAAACCACCAGAGATCCCGCATTATTACTAAGCAGGACCAGTCTATGTTATGACACTGCTCTGTGTTGTCTTCAGGAAATGCACTTTAAAGTTTTTTTATATTTTTCATCTTTTAAAGAACAACAGTCTCGCATAAAAATTTACACAGTTGCAGTGTCCCGTATGACTTACATATCAGGAATAAAAGGTCCAGGATTGTCCAGCAACCATTAACCCCCAATTCTGGTGGCTCTGTTTGAATATTTTACTATTATAGTCATATTTTAGGATAATCTGTTTTATAAAAACTTTATAAATGAATGGTTATTGCTTTGGGAGTCATGACACCATTCAGTGTCCCGTCGTGCTCCCCTGTGGATGTCAACCTGGAAGAGACCTGTTCCATCACAATGGGAATGTATTGTATGGATCTAAAGAGTTCCTGCACCTAGGAGGATAAGAGCCACTGGAGGGGTCAAGCATTCAGACCTGTCCTGTTTATGAATCAGCGAATATTCCAGATTATAATAGATGGAAACTTTCTTTTTTATTGTGTTCTTCTGAGAGGAACATTGCCCAGCCCCCAGTGTCCAATCTTTCTCTTTGTCTGTTGTTTGCGTCCCACAGGGCTGCATAATGAACATCTCGTATGTAGAGGCGCCTGCCCACCTTCGTGCACATCATCCCTGCTGAAAGCAGTGATTGTGCAGCAGTGACATGCTTGCTGCACCTGCACCCAGTGTCACACCGGCTGAGCCTCGTCCCGCATCCAGCAAGGCTAATCAAGAGCTGCAGAACAGCAGAAACAAAAGGAGACCTGGAGACACGTGTCATGGTCCTGCTGTGGCAGGGTCTGAAATTACACCTTGTTTAGCTTGAGGTAAACTAATGGGGGTCGCAGGAGAAACAAAGCAAACTGTTGATCTTCTTACAACTTTTGGAGAAAGTGGTGTTGTTCTTCAGCTCAGTCAACAAGTTTGAGATGTACAGCTGATCTGGAGAGTTTAAACATTATATTATATTTCATAATATCATATTATATTATATTGTGAAACTGTTTGCTGTTCAGATTCAAAAAAGGCGTGTTGGTTTATTGACTGGAATTTCATTGCAGTGGTTTTGCATGGAATCGTCTCCAAAACAAGGAAGCCGTATTATTCGCTGTCGACTCCCAATGTTTATATGGATGTTCATAAAATAGTGCCAAACTAAATCACTTTTCTTTGGGGACTATTTTGCTGGTCAGTGTCCTGCATGTAACCCTCCACCATGAATAGTTTTGGACCAAAAGCTTCTCAAAACTTCTCAGCGGTCAGGCAGTTTTCATGAAATAACTTTCTGTAAATGAGCTTTCAGAGGCACACATCTGGTACATTAACCACTACTGTGGACAAGCGTGTGAAAGGCATCCCATGTTGTATGTGGAACTCGTAACAGATATGAATATATATGTGAGCTTGTGTGCAGCATTTCAGTAAAGAGTCCTGGTATAGAGCTGCTGCTGTACACTATTTGACACACACCCACTGGTTAGATCATCTGACACATATCCACTGGTTACACCATTCGACACACATTCGCTGGTTAGATCCTCTGATACATACTAAGGGTTAGACCATCTGATACACATCTACTGCTGCTTCCATTCACAGCCAGCGATGGATCTATCACTTCCAGAAACACTAGAGAGACCTTCTCCTCTCCGGCCCCACCCACTGTAGATCAGAACGTGTTTGGATGGTTCCTTCTGCTAATGGTGCTGGTGGTTAATCCGACATGATAGGACTTCACTCCAGCTCCTGAAAGTCTCACCAATAGGAGAGGCTGCTTTGCTCCATCTACCTAGATACCAGAGAGAGAAACACTCTGATGGGATCATTCTGTTTAAAGAATTTAACCACTTTGTTTCCAAAGAAAACTCATGAATTTCTTAAATAAAAATAAATATTTTTTTTTACATCTTAGGTGTTTTTTGAAGGTTCTGACAGTTTCTCACTGGGTTTTATAGTTTAGCCAGCGTTTAGTTTCAGAGAAATGGAGCAATTATGTGACTTTGTGTGTTACAGCAGAGAGACAGAGAGAGAGACAGAGAGAGACAGAGAGAGAGAGAGAAAGAGAGAGAGGGCAGATGCAGGTGCAGTAATTTGGTCCTTTTGATCCTCACACAGGTACACCTCTCATAGCGCTGTTATTACTATCCCCCCAACATACACACACAAGCGTTCGTTGTTTTGTCCATCCTTATCCCCCTTTTTTAGCACTCTGTTCCTTTGTGTTTCCCCATCCTGGTTTTGTTTTTCCTGTCTATTGAAGGTCCAATGCTTCAATAGACCCACTTGGGCCTCCAGAATGAAATTGCAGACTGGGTTTTGAGCAGACGTTGTGCTGTCATCATCTCTCTGCGTGAACGCAGACGTCCCCATGAAAGAACGTTACATGCTTACATGCTGAGCTTGAATAGATGGTCATTTTCCCCCCAGCACTAACTGTGGAGAGGAAATTGGTGCAGACACCACAGTAATTGATATATTACTTGCTGGCTGATTATTGTAATTTGAACATCGTAGTGATTTCAGCTTTCAGCTTTTGTGACCTGAAAAAGAGCTTTTAGAGGATTTGCGCTATTGGTCTACCTTGCAGGTTAAAAGGAGCTCTTTCCAAATTAAAATTTCCCCAATTAATGTTTTCTCCGCATGTCTGCCCGTTTGACAGCACTCTCAGAATGTGCTCAAGATTCCAGAGTTTCCTTCAAGCAGAGCTTTCCTTCAAGCAGTATCTTTCAGTATTCGAGATCTCAGGCCCCATGCTGTCTACTGCACTTTAAAGCTGGTACACACTCCCACACTCTGCTGGCCGGCCTTGGTGCTTGATGCTGTCTGCTCCTATTTCCAAACAAGCCATGCCAGTGGTCAGTGATTATTTTTGGACATCAGAAGCAAGACGTTCCAAAAAAAAAAATATCGCACAATATAAATCTATCTTTACTTACCTGCTTTATCAGCATGCAGGAATCAGGCCTTGCATTCTAATCCTCTGCCACACAGCTTACCTCACTCAGATCACTCTTATGGTCATTCCTTTGGGCCCATTATCTCCTCACCAGAACTTAATTATTGTAATTTAGGGCGGAAGACCATTAAAGGCAAGAATTTAAACTGTCCAAAATATAGAAATATCTAAAAATAAGAGTTTGACTTCTAAGTGAATACTACCAAGACTGATGAATATTAACACCATGGCTTTTGGTGTGTTTGGGCAGACAGAACTTGGTGCGAGGGTGAAAAGAGCAAGAGGGGAGGATTAGCTCTCTTTGTTAATGAGAGATGGTGCCACCCAGGTCACATTGTGATTAAGGTACTATCTAGCCTAGAGAATTCTCACACGTGATCACCATTGTTGTTTACGTTCCTCCATCAACCAATGTGATGAAGGCATGTGACGTCATTCACTCTGCTACCGCGAGACTCCAGACCCAGACGCTTTCGTCCTAATATCTGGCGATTTCAATCATGTCTCCCTCAACAGGACACTGCGCACCTTCACACACCAGAGACTGCCCCACCAGAGAAAACAAGACAAAGGATTTGCTGTATGCTAATGTCAAAAAGGCATACAGCTGTACAGCTATCTCACGTCTGGGCAGACCGGACCACAACTTTAGCCCAACTTTAGACCTACCTACCATTAGACTACGGACTAGGAGGCTCTGTACGAGCCACATGAGCCTCACAGACTGTGTCACTGAGTAAAGCTTTATTGTAATCCCAGCCATATACATATAATACACAGTGAGACGAAATATCGTCCTCCTGGACCATAGGTACAACATAGAACACAACAGAACAGCAGCACTCAGACAGTTAAGGGGGGTTACAAGTTAACCTATATATTTATAAATATATCTAAGTTTACAAACACTTCACTTAAAAATAAAATATAATAAAATACTATATATATACACATTCACACACACACACACACACACACACACACACACACACAGTAATGCCCCAGTTTTATGCGGATCAGGAGTCACGGATTCAGTCACATGCAGATTTTTCTCTGAGAACCGAACTCTCCACAATAATGTGGAAACAGCAAATATTCTCATAATTTTTTTTGCTTTTTTTGTGGCAATATGTTTTTTTATGCATTTTAGTTCTAACTTATTAAAAATATATAATTTACTAATAACATAAATAGTAATCCAAATATAAATTTGGCTAAATTTCCAGTTATTGGCAATGCAGTTCAGCATCTCGGGCGAGAATTACAGGCCGACGGCCGTGATTCGGGTCCCGAGATTTCATTTTAAATTCAGCTGAATACATTACCCTTAACGAAAATGTATACAGGGACGGACTGACAATCTGTCCGTTCTGAATTTAAATCTCTCTCTCACTGCCCAGAGAACACAAAGAAAGCTGCCTTGGGATGGTTAATAATGCTTGTTTTTTCTCTTGTTTTTCATTTTGTCCTTCTTAAAGCTCTAGATTTTTAT
>JBBJLS010070211.1:0-12152 GCA_037577275.1 Bryconaethiops microstoma
CTTCTGGTCTTCTGTGTTATGGTCAGATGAAACAAAAATTGAATTGTGTGGCCACAATGATGTATCCGTCATTTGGCTTAAAAAGGAGAAGCCTTCATCCCTAAGAACACGATACCCACTGTCAAACATGGTGAAGGGAACCTAATGCTATAGGTGGTGTTTTCAGCCAATGGACCAGGAAACCTAATCGCAGAAAAAACGGCACCATGAAAAAAGAGCAATACATCAAGATTCTCAACAACATTAGGCAGTCTGCAGAGAATATGCTAAATGTGCTTGCTCACTTCTAGATGGTCTATCTATCTATATCTATATCATCTATATCCATCTATATCCATCCGTCCGTCTGTCTCTCTGTCTCTCTGTCTCGCCGAATCACCAGCCCCATCCACACACACTGTAAAACACTGTCATGGTTTAAAAGAAGGATTTCAGGGCTTTGGTTTATGGTTCTTTGGCTGCTGTGTGATTGAGCAAGCACACTAATAAAGATAAAATGATCAGAGACTGGACAAGTAACTTCGTAGCTTCAGTGGTGAGAAATGGCTGGATTCTTTAGATGTTGTAAAGAAGGTATCTGCATGTCCTGGAGAGGTGGTCAACGTGTGGCAAGAATGACAGTTCTTCATCTAGCATGACACCAAGATTTCATACCTTCTCAGACCTGATCATCACTGGAGGGGAAAGAGAATAAGTTGAGTGTCATTTGTATAAAAGTGGTAGGAAAAGCCCTGTGAGGCTAGTATATAGAGAAAAGAGAAGCGGTCCAAGGGTCGAGCCCTCCAGAACAGTCTTCGCTGGGTAGACTGGGTGCCATGCCATGCTACCTAGTACCTCTGGTTATCAAGCAAACCATTGCCAGGCTGTTCCCGATATGCCAAGGCTGGAGAGAGTAGCCAGGAGGATCAGATGGTTAACCGTGTCGAAGGCTGCAGAAAGGTCAAGAAGAATCAGAGCAGAAGACAGGTTGACTGATCTAGCTGCATGAAGTTCTTCTGAGATGACTAGTAGTGCAGTTTCAGTAGAGTGCGCAGCCTTGAACCTGGACTAATGAGGGTCCTGTATTGGAAAAGAAAGATGTTGAGTTGGTTATAAACAGTATGTTCCAGGACTTTGGAAAGCAAGGAGAGAAGAGATACTGGTCTGTAGTTGTTGATATCGAAGTAGTCCAGATTCATGTGGATCGACTGAATGAAGACACTGACAGCTGAAAGTGGCACAACGCGCAATTTTGCACAACTTGTTTTGTGTAAACTTTTCCCTTTTTCTGTTTTGACAGGTACAGGGTATTGTGATTATTTGATTCCTACTAAATAGATAGGTTAAAATTTATATTTCATATGGATTCATATGGTTTAGTGATTAGTTTGCAGTTTGAATTATAAAAAGCCTTGTTCAGTCTAAACATTCTCCACAAGATAGTTCTCAAATTATTTTTGTGAGCATTACTGAAAGCTAACTTTACTGAAACCAATATCAACATATTCTCTTGAGTGCATGTGCATTTAATATTACAAATTTCATGTATATTAAAATGTTCTTGAGCTGTATTTATGATTGCTTGATTAAATGTCAAAATAATGGCTAGCTTACTCTGTTACTAATGTAAACACTCAATCCTTATTCCGACGGCCAATAACTGCAGATCTTGATATATTGAAGTTTTGCCTAGTTGACTGCGTAAGATTTTCAATAGGCAGGCATTAGCAACCTGATTAAGATTCAATATGTGATCAAGAAAGCAACGCCCATGTGTTTAATTTGGTTCACCGTTACTCTAGTACTGTGTCGTAAAAACGTAACTCTAGCGCAGAGTTTAGCAAAAAACTCCCAATTGGAGAAAGAGAATATATACATATATAAAGATTTTTTATTTCGATCTAAATCAGTGTCTCACTGACATTCTGCCTTTGCGTCAGCTAGTGTTGCTTGGCATTTTTACCCCCTTCATCAAATTTACTATCCCATTTATTTATGCAATTACTAATGCAATTACATTACAATTGTAAGACAGTTGTAAGAAATTATTTGAAACATAATAAAAATACACAACATGTAGCTACACAGCGATAGTTAAAGAAATATTGGGAACCAGCATTCTTGTATCAGGCAGCTGGTGACCTGATGGTTTGGCATCTGCCCCTGCAATCACTAGGTCGTGGGTTTGAATCCCAGGACTGCCAGTGGCACCATTGGTACACTTGAGCATGGTACTGTCTCTACACACTGCTCCCTGGGTGCTGCGTTTCTGGCTGTCCTTGCTGATGAATCCAGCAGTGTGTGTGTGCACTCTGTGTACTCTGTATCAACTCTGTGCAGCACACAGCACTACCAAGTCAGTGTATCTGCAGTGCTGAGCATGATTCACCACCCAAATAATACCTGCTAATTGTTGGTTCAGTGGGGGTCCTGATAATTGATGGAGGGGTAAAACTATATGATAAGTGGAGCAGATAAAAATAATGTATAATTTGTAAATATAACTTTGGAATATGTGAAGATCACTGCACCTCAGTGCTAATGTGAGGGAAATGCTTATGATAATCTGTATATTCATTGCTTTAGGAAGGAGGTGTATTCACATTTGGAGCTGGAGGATATGGTCAGCTGGGACATAATACAACAAACCATGAGGTCAACCCGCGGAAGGTTTTTGAACTTATGGGGAATGTAGTAACACAAATTGCGTGTGGTAGGTAGGTATAAGAATTTTTTTTTTTTTCCAGTGATGTTTTAAAACCTTTTTAAAGCCATTCATTTCCACATCAGAATAGAAATGTGTCTGTTCTGCTTTCAAGAACTGTGAGCTTGTGGGTCTATAACTATGAACTTGAAACACAGCACCTATGCTCAGCCAGCATGAGCATAGGTGCTGTGCAAAATGTGTCTTGATGTAATCGCAATATGCACTTACAATGCATGTGAATTTAAAGTTCAATTGCAGCTTATTGCACACACTCAAGATGTGCAGTGTTTAAAAGCTTAATACAAAGCAGTATTGATAATGAAGTACTTTCTTACTAAAACATGGGGTGTAATTTAACTCCCGCTAAGAAAAGAGTTTGTGTGGAGTCAAATTGTTCTATGCCACATTTTCACACGCGTCTATTAGGTCTTCCCTCATTAATTAATTAATTAAATCAGTCTCATTAGTATAATCAAGTCATAAAAATTAGTCTTTAATATCTAACTAAAGATGGTAATACTAACGATTTGAGTTCTGAAGAATGTTTAACAAATGTGAATTCTTTTGATATAGGTTTTGTCCTCATCCAGTATTATAATGAAATCAAGACAACAGTTTAAGTTAAAAATTGATTGAGTGATTTAATGAGTGAAAGGGTGACTGAGCATGTGCTGTGCACACACAGGGGTGTGTGTTTGTGCGCGCGCCTGCACAAATGAGAGAGTGAGCGAGTTTGAGAAGTAAAGATGCCGCTCACAGGTGTGTGTAGAAGGACTGTGTGAAATGTTTTCCTTTGGAGACAAAGGAAAAATGGCATCAACTTCTTAACGTGGCATTGTAAAGAACTGCACTTTATGTTGGAGATTAGCTGAGCTTTGTCTAGTCTGTACTGACATGTTTTTAAACTGATTATGACATCAGCCTTATAAAACTAATGGTGTTTTAGCTTTATAAATACAGAGCTTAGTAAAAGTTACAAATTGCTTGCAAAGAGAAGTCTATTGCTGAGTTTGGATTCTTCAAAACACCCTTTAAAACATGAAAATAAATGCATTCACAGATGTTTTGCAGCATTTGATTCTGCAGTTATGCTACTCAGATTAAAATTCAGCCTTGCATACGTAGATATTTTGCAAATATCTAATGTTCAGTCTGTCATCCTCACAAAGTTTCTGTGGAAGTTTGGAGGGAAATTCAGATTGGGAATTATACCCAGTCACTGCTGAGAATCATCTGGTCCACCAAGGTCCAGGGAAGAAGTTTTTGCAGTTGACAATTAGTTTCCTCACCTACTCAAAACCTGTGGCTTGTTCTGAGATTGATCAGACGTCTAAGCTAAACTTTGGCTAAGTTACTGAATCTTAAGCAAGTCCTTTGTTCTTTGTTTAGAATAAAGGTAAGTTCTTTGTCTTGCAGACAGAAGATTGTGGCAGGTTTTCTTAAGTACGTCCGCTCTGAAGCAGGGAAGGGGGAGACTGTGGGGTTGGCCAGCTTTTATAGCCTTTAGAATAGACCCTGCCCCTAGGGGCAGACTCTACACAATCTGTGATGAGATGCTTGCATTTCGTTTCTGATGGACAGCATGGTACCTACATGTCTGATTCTGAGAGTTTAAACTGTTGATAAATATTCTTTCAGATCATGATCACGGTTTGTGTGTCCATCTTACTACTAAAAAGACTTTCAACAACATATTTAAAACACAAAGCATTCATTTTGAAATGAAATGCATTTTAACATAAGATTAATTACAATTAATTCACCAGAGCAGTGAATTGAGATTAGTTCAATGCTAGCACAAAACTGAAAATTTAAAGACTAGCAGAAGAAGTTAATATAATGGCTGTGGACATATTGTGGGGACACATCAGGCTATGTCGTAATGACAGCTTTTTAAGTAAAATGTTATCGGTTAGAATATACATGTGCACCCGTGGTCAATTTACATATTTTGTTTGTATTTTAAGTACAAGGTACACATCTACAGAGAACTCACTTCTACATATTTCAGTGCACAATATATTGATATTGAATGTAATACAGTGGAAGGTAAAAAAAAGTCAATAAAAATTATGCCCCCCACCCCGTCTTTCCCTTGCATCAGTGTATTTATCATTCGCTGTTTGTTGTAATGGTCAGCAAGATCAGCCAAAAGTACACAAGGATTACTTAGTACATCTGCACTAGTGTACTAAGCCTCGGCCAGAAAAACTCCCACGTCATTCTACACTTCGTATGGCCACTGCAGCACTTGCTATAGCCACTTAACTTCAGTGTGTATTAATAGGGCTAGATGCTTGACTCTCATGTTGGCATGAATTCCAGCGAAAAAAATTGATTTTGTTTGTTGAGTTTGTAGCAGCATTTAGAATGCCTTGACCTATCACACAAATGGTTTGAACACTTCTTTGTAGAGGATGTGTGCTTATTTTAATTTAGAAAAAATCAGCAAAACATGGAATTTGAGTAGGGGCATTGCTCATATTGTATTAATGTTACTATTATTAATTATTACTCAATTGTAATTGCAGTACTTAATTGTATTGCAGTATACTCAAAGGCTAACATTAATCTCAGCGATCCAGCCTTATGTATGTGTCCTGTTTTTTAAGTCAGAATTGTGTACCATTTTTCTCATTTAATGTATGTCTTTTCAGTTTTACTTTAGTTATGTTATTTTTTCAGTTCTCCTGTAATAATGCCCTATTCTTATTAATATGGAAGGCAGCATACCCTAGCGTTCATCCCATCTTCTGGAACGATTAATTCGTTTGGGCTTGGTGGAAATGGTCAACTCGGAACACGTTCCACCTGCAACAGAAAAAGCCCTGCCCCTGTGAAAGGTCAATGGAGAGCTCACTTTGACCCTACACCAGTAGAGACAGGTCAGTCCACATACTGGTCACATGGGTAAAGGCAGTGAAATGTGTTTGATTTGATGCTTTATACAGACCTTTGTAGCATTAACAATCCAATTAACAGGTGCTTCAGCAGAGTGGTTCTCAGCCCTTGTCCTGGAGGCCTCTTGCATGTCTAGTTTTAATTATTCCGCTTTCTAACCCACCAGAACTAATTGGCAAAATGTGCCAACAAACCACTGGGGCAAAGGATACAGAAGGTTTTTATCAAAGGATATATTATTTTATTAACTTTATTTGATTAACTTAAGCAATGTCCTCCATTGAATTATTTTGAATTAAAGGTTGTTTTTCATTATTAGGTTAATTAGTCTCTTCATATGTACTATATAGCCATTAAAAATAGCTCATCATATCTGGATTGTCTATTTAAGAGGCTGAACAGATCTATTGTGTGAAGAGGATATATGCTGGAGGAGACCAGAGCTTTGCTCACTGCCAATGCCCTCAGGTATGCACAATATCTGTGTTTACTAATCTAAGGTTGCCATTACCTTACCTAGTGTTTGTGTCTGTCTGTATGCTGTTCTCTTAACTGCTGATTCTTAATGACTTGGTAATAATAACATTTATTGTGGACCTTTTGATTACTAACAAACTTAAATGACCTAAATTAACCTGAATACTTTTACCCAACTGGTAACATTTCCTAGATATAATTCAACAAATGTAGTAACGACAGCATAATAATTAGCAAACTTAGAATTGCTGGAAGTATGTGACAGTTCCTTCCCAGAAAAGCATGGAAACTGTGTTAGTGGCACAGTTTCAGTGAAGGCCACCCAATTTCAGCCTTGGCCCTTACAAGATTTCTTTACATTCTCTGACTCTCTTAATGACATTTTGTACTGTAGATGATGTGATCTCCAGAATCTTAGAAAATTTGCTTGTGCAGTCTTTCACGGAATAGGAAACTTATCTCCGTCTTTACTTCTGAGAGACTCTAGAATGCTCCTTTTGCACCAGTTGGACAGTTTTAGACAGATTTTGTTGGAAGAGTAGTCTCTATCAGAGGACAGGGCAGGAGTGTACTTAGTTTTCTGGTGAACGGTCTGTGTTTTTTAGAGCCTAAGCAGCCTCTTGGTCCGAGGTGGCATATAGGATGTGGGTATCATTACATCCTGAATGGAGAAGTGGAAAAGACATTAGCTTGTTAGTTTGGTGCAAACGTTATATCGACTCTCATTTCCGAGTGAGCAAAAATTAGCATTGTTTTAATAGGACGATTAGAAAAAAAAAAAAGAAAAGTACAATTGAATGTGTGCCATATTTTGATTGAAAACCATACAATCAATGCTAGTCTGTGAGAATCATATACTTTTGGGGAGAATGCACTGCTGAATTTGCTCCTGACTGGTGACTTTCTTGTAGAATGTCTCGCCACCTGAAGATCTCAGAATGCACAACTGTGATCGGCATGTCTTAACCCTGAACGATGAGCTCATTCGGAAATGGCTAAGCAATGGTCATGGACGACTCTCACCAGAAATGACATCGTACAAAACTAATATTACTATTAATAATAATGATTAATTGTCCATTTTATCTATTTCTTTGTTCATATTCAGTTTGTTATAGTTGTCTGTCTGTTTGTTTTTCTTGCAGTGAGATTGATCTCGTGTTCTCCTCAGCAAGTTGCCTCAATGGCAGTTTTCTTTCTTCAGGGTAATGTCTAATTATTGCCTCATAGTGCTGTGGTACAGCAGGTTTAATTTCCAGTGATGTCAGATTCCTTAGCATTAGGAATTGCACAAAGGAGTTTGAGAGGAACTGCAAAATTCTCGTATTTTTAGTTTTGGCGATTTATTTGTTCAACAGCAGTGCTTTGAAAATTTGTATGTTGCTTATTACACAAGATAATGCAAGCCTTAAAGACCTAATAGAATTTCTGCAAGCATATTCAATCTATGCAAAGTTTTGTTTTCCCTGTGCAGTGTGAATTCATTGTGAATTTGTGAATAAAAGGTGAACATTTATTTCAGTATTCTTGATGAGATACAAAATCAGTTTGACATCCATTTTTTGAATGAAAAGCATATTTATAGTGTTTATTCATGCCTGACTAAACTAGCTAAAACTAGCCCTCAACTCTGTCATGTTTGCTCAGGCTGTGTAACCAGCTAACAGCTATTTGTAATGTTAAAGGGAAATTGTATGCGTTCTTCAGAGGGGACCCACCTAATGTTTTGTTAATTTTAATGCACCCTTTATTTATTGGACACATTGGAGGGAAAAAAACATCAAATATGTCTTGTGCAAAAGATATGTTTTTATTTTATGTCCTTTGTAGAGGATTTTTTTTTTTTTTCTCAGATTTAGTCATTGTACTTTTATCAACATTTCATATAAAACTTGTGTAGGTTCACAGGTTTAGATAGTGAATGATTTGGCTATATTTGTACAAGACGCTGTAAACACTGACACTGATCTGAATCAGTAAATTTCTCAATAATGTATTGTTGTTATATCTCAGTGGATTTATCCATAAATCTTGAAAAAAAATATGGAATTCATGTTTAATCTAGAATGGTTGTTGTGGGCACAAACTTACTAAAGATTCATTCTAGCATTAAATAATAAAGGTTACATATTGTACTCATTTATTTATCAGTAATAACTACTGAGCTAAGGGGGTTTGATGATATATGTTTAATCATTTTGCAGTCATTCAGATCACTACAGCACTAGCAGTAAATGCTCGGGTGTGGATGCGAACATGGCTCGTATCCTATTCCACAGACTCATCCAGCCTGATCATCTACATATATCACAACAAGTATGTTCTTTTGGAATCATTGCATCATGTTCTTCATTGGTTGTAATTCAGTTAAACTTTTTGGAAAAACTTGATTTTCTTTGATTTTCCTGATGCAGGTTGCTGCCAGTTTGGAAAAGAACTTGATACCCAACCTCAGTAGCTCTCCTCCAGACATCGAAGCACTGAGACTCTACCTCACACTTCCACAGTGCCCTCTTTTCAGTAACCCTAACAATTACATTACCCTCACCATCCCCTTTGCTAAGGCGGTTACCAACCTGAAGGATGCTCCCCGCAAGGTGCTTGGTAAGTGTCATGGGTTTTGAGGCAGTGAAGATTTTTTTAGTGTTTAATGGAGTTGTCCTGCCTTTAGTTCATTTCCTTTTAATACCTTCAGTCACTATACTATACTATGCCAACGTTTTAGGCATTTGAAAAAATGATTTGTAAAATTTAGTAAGTTCTTTGCTTAAAAAAAGCTAACTTTAGATTGGCTACAAATAAATGTGACATTGTAATTTTTCTGCATGTAACTGTGTTAGCCTCTCCTTAAGGGAAGCCATCAATCCATTGCTCCATCTTTTGCCTGGTATATCTATTCAGTCCTTAAATTAACTTAAATCAGGTGCTGCTGGTGGAATTTTATCCATACAGTGTCTGGAGTGCAATAAAAAGTCATTCTTGTTTATGGAATTAATATGTATTCAAATGTTTTGTAGTGTTTTTAAAAATAGATACTGCTAACAATTTTCATGACTGCCCATAAACTTCTGCACAGTAATGCATATAACCATTGTTGCTGTTATTTAAAACTGTTAAAACTTCATTTTGTGGGCTTTAGTTTCTTTACATCCTTTGAAAACATCAGCTGAGCTTTCCATCAGTTGTTTTAGGCCATTACTGTTGATAGATGGATAGATAGATATATAGATAGAAAAACTTTATCGCCAGGCGGAAATTGTCATGAGTGGACTAATAGTAATGGCCTAAAATTACTTTTAACTTGTCACATTAACATAATTTGTTTTTCCTTCTCCTTTAAAGTCTGTCGCACAAGATTTTATAACTGCTCTGGCAATATGTGGATAGGCCCACCAAGGTTCCTCACTACAGTGTAGAGTGGGTTGACTCTCTTCTCTCTTCACACACCTCTTTTTTCGCCATAATAATGCTATATACACTCCAGAAGAATCTACCACCTCTATGCGAATCCTAATTCTGCTCAATCCTAAATCAAGCATATGTGTGGGCACTTGAGGCAAAAGCCTGATTGGCCACAACCCTCTGATGATCTGAAGACAATTATCTAGCATAGGCTATTCCACTGAGGAACAAGTGTGAATATACAATATACAGTATTGTCGTGGAAAATTGGAGCAAAAGTCTAAGTCTGAAACTTTCTCTAAATCAAAAAATCAAACGCAGTCTGGGAAATGCAGCTTACTGTTTTATTAAAGAATGAATTTATTTTCTTTCTTTGAAACCAACTGAGAGTTTCCTTGGCTGTGTGTTTGTGATCATTGTCTTGCTGATACATCCACCCTCGTGCCATCCTGGTAGATGGCAGCAGATTTTTATCAAGAATGTCTCGGTACATTTTTCCATTCATCCTTCCTTCAGTTATATGAAGCGTGCCAGTGCTTTATGGTAACAAAACAGCCCCACACCATGATGTTCCCACCTCCAAACTTTACTGTTGGTATGGAGTTTTTGGGGTGATATGCAGACCTCCAAACATGGTGTGTATTACGGCATCCAAAGAGTTCAATTTTGGTCTCATCTGACCAGACTGTATTCTTACAATATTTCACAGGCTTGACTAAATGTTGTTCAGCAAGCTTTAAGCTCTCCACAAGTGGTCCTTGGCTCTTGGACAACTCTTCTGATAATTCTTCTCACTCCTTTTTCTGAAATCTGGCGGGGAGCACCTGTTCGTGTCTGGTTTATGGTCAAATGATGATCTTTCCGCTTCCGGATTGTGGCCCCAACAGTGCTCACTAGAACCTTCAGTAGTTTAGAATTTATTCTGTAACCAGTGCCATCAGTGTGACATCTTGGTAATGAGTCACCTTTTTATAGGCCATCAGTTGGGACCGAACCAGCTGATATTAATTTGCTGATATTAATTAAGTTGCAGGATTGCTTTCTAATTATTGATAGATTTCAGCTGGTGTCTTGACTTTCCATTCCTTTTCGCACCTTCCTTTCTGCATGTGTTCAGTACTTTTTTCCTGTGTCATTTCATTTTACTACACATAATTTATGGACATCTATGATTTGATTTGCATGTTTGGATTGGGTGGGTTGATCTGCACATCTGATATGAATTTCATGTCAGTAACACCTTTAGACACTCGGTACCACAGAGCTGAGGAAGTCGTTCTGAGACTGCAGAGCAGGGGCTAAGCTAAAGGCCATTTCTGACATCAGTTCTAATGGGGGCTATAAGGTGGACTATAAGAAGAAATTGGAGAGTAAGCTGCAGCAGAAAAACATCAGAGAGGTGTGGAGGGGAATGAGGGACATCACTGGCTATTCTAAGAAGAACAGCCAAGTTATGGATGGTAATGAGAATAAGGCCAATCAATTCAATCTGTTTTATAACAGGTTTGATGGAATGGCCAGCAGCCCCCGCACCACTCATAATACCCAGTGGTGGACAGTAACGAAGTAGATTTACTTGAGTACTGTACTTAAGTAGAGTTTTTGAGTATCTGTATTTCACTTGAGTACTATTTTTTGGAAACTTACACTTCACTACATTTGAAAGACAAATATTGTACTTTTTACTGCACTACATTTCTATCAAGGGTCCCATTGCTTGTTACTTTTAATTCTGAAAGCGGATTTTTTCCCCTTTTCTGAAACGTGATTGTGTTTTTCTTTTTTTGCATGCCAACACATATACAAACACACACACACACAGGCCATACCTGGTAGACGGTCCTATACTCTCTCACGAGCGCACACTCACGGGGGGGGGGTACGGGTATGCGTCCTCATGCGAGGCTAACCTTCACGCCCTTCTTCTTTCATTTTCTTTTTTGTCATGCTAATTTGCATTTACAGCAGTTTCTCTCTCAACTTGTGTCAGAACACCTACCACGCTGTTTCATGGGGGTGTGTAGAATTACAATTAAAAATAAACAAATTACTTGTTTTCTTTGTCAGCTCGGGTTGTTTCATTCTGTAACATTTTACCAGTTCTTAATTCTAGAGGTTCTACAAGCTAGTCAGTGGCATTAGGTATTGTAAGAGTTGTGCCAATAATCCAATGATGCGGTGAAAGAAAATATACTTTTAATACTTAAGTATTTTTAAAAGCAAGTACTTCAGTACTCTACCTTAAGTGAAAATTTGACGGTATGACCTTCACTTGTATTGGAGTAACATTTGACCAGTGGTATCTGTACTTTCACTTAAGTAATGAACGTGAGTACTTTGTCCACCTCTGATTATACCTGGTCACCTATCCTTCACAGTCGATGAGGTGAAGGCGGAGCTTAAAAGACCACGACCAGGGAAAGTGCCAGGCCCAGATGGTGTGTGACCCTTGAAGGGACTGTGCAGCTCAGCTAGTTGAGCCCCTCCAGTGGCTCTTCAGTATCAGTCTATGACTAGACAAGGTCCCGTTGCACTGGAAAACATCCTGTCTCGTATCAGTTCCCAAAGTAGTTTGACCGCCTGAGATAACCAATGGCCTTAACATCTCATATTATTCAATTCAATTCAATTCAATTTTATTTATATAGCGCTTTTTACAACCAGGTTGTCACAAAGCAGCTTTACA